>JAFBJT010111913.1:0-30000 GCA_016785325.1 Chascanopsetta lugubris | reverse complement strand
CACTCATCGTAGTCGATGGGGGGAAATGGATAGAATAAGCTTTTCCTCCATAACTGTTGAATGCAGAGGCTCGAATTAATGAGCGGTAAATGCAAAGTGGATAGATCCTAGCTTGTAAATGTATTCATCAATTTATTGGAAAATAGCTGGAATAAAGACGTTCCACCAATAACGTTAAATAAACTCGCTTTTTCCCCACAGGAAGCACCAGAAAGTGCACATACATGCTTTAAAGCAAAATAAAAGGATCAAAGCCAGATCAAAGCCAGATCAAAGCCAGATCAAAGCCAGATCAAAGCCAGATCAAAGCCACACAACAACATGATGATCCTCCTTGAAAAGAGGCGAGGGATTTGTTCAAAGGCGGCAGCAACCGAAAGGCAGCGAGGGACATCAGTGTAGGTATGCAAAGAAAGGAGGAGGAGGAGGAGAGAGAGAACCTGCTGAGTCACTGTTATCATCCCCAGCCCCTGCTTGCGGAAAACGCTCTCCCCTTCGGAAAGGACAAAGTGATGCTTCCCGTCCGCTGTGAAGAGCTTAATGACCGAAGGTGGGGAAACAGACTGGTGAAGTACATCCATGGCATATCTCTCTCTCTCTCTCTCTCTCTGTCTCTCTCATGCACACACTCACACTCGAGTGCAGACAGAATGATGCAACGCCAGGAAGGCAACAGATCGCCCAGAGCTGCCAGAGTACAAAAAACCCAAAAGCTAAAAATAAAGCCCCGATCAGACAGACGGCAACGGGATAGCAACTAGTTCGGGAAGAAGAGATGCTCGATCGAGGGGGGGATGGAGGGAGGGAGAGGTGGACATGCACGACAACGTTGGCGTCTGCAACAAGGTTTTGACAGGACTGCAGTGGCTGCAGCATCCCGATGAGCCCCCCCCCCCCCCCCCCCCCCCCCCCCGATGAGCCCCCCCCCCCCCACCCCCACCCCCGAGACACAAAACAAAAGGCATATTACAGCAGCCACAGTGAGCCGCTGTAATGTTGTGTGTGATCCTCTTTTGGTCATTCGACACAAAGCTCACAGAGAGAAGGCGAGCGTGTAACACTGGGAGAGATTAGGTAAACAAAGAGGAAGCTGCAGAGCACTGGGCCAATGGGGGAGCTACGATTACAGCCGTACAACAATCAATAATAGTGATGCTTGTCTGGTATCAGGTGCGAGGTATGTGGTGTAAACAATCCTTGCCTTGCGTACTACAAGTTTATAAATAGACATTTGACACCTGTGTTGTCAATGGGTGTCCCCGCAGAACGACCTCGTCCACCCACAACCCCCGGGGGTGTCAGGCTGGTGTTCCTTCAGGGGCCACATACTGCCAACACTGATCTCAAGTGGGCGGGACCAGTAAGAATTACAGCATGACACCTTGACCACCGAACCCCTGTGCTACCCAAAGCAATGGGCCCCAATGACGGAACCAACAATGAGCCGGAATGGGGGACAATTTGGCAACAGAAAAAGCTGAGTCACCTTACGGACCTTATCCTTGAAGGACGGTGCGGTTCCAGAAGGCTGCCTGTTGGTTCTTAGAGGGGCAGTCCGTATCTTTCATCATGCTGTCCGCTGAACAATGCTCCTTTTGCAAGGACTGTGGATATGACCCAGATGAGGTCACCTAGGTTATCTTGACTAGATCTTAATCATTGAACAGACTGACCCAATACATGTACTCAAGGGGGGGATAAAGACGATAGAGGCCTCTTTCCAGATAGGGAAGGGTCCAAAAAAGCTATTCCAGATGCATAGTGGGAAATGTAGCAGGTATCTGAGTCTTTGCCCCGGGGCAGTGCAATGGTAAATCAAACCCCAACAAGATTCCACTTTATAAGAAACAGGACATGTAGTTACTGGTAACATGGGTGTTCCAATAGAACAGGTTTCTCGCACAATGGCACCAGGAAACTGTAGAGGACGTCAACATGGCGTCTAATATGGTGCATTTGGACTCAGTATGCAAGACGTGCAGCCTCTGAGTCCCTCATGTGTGGGTTGGCTAATCAAATGGTGCCGTGCATTGGGATCGCTAGTAAACAAGAGAGTCGCTTGACAGCCAATGACGGTCGAGGGCAAAAAAAGGTTAAAGGTGCAGTGTGTATGATTTTTGTCACTTCTAAAAATATTCCAGAGCAATTACATTCTGACATTTTCATGAATTCATAATCACCTAAATGTATTCTTTTCTTCCCATTACCCTTAAATGAGCCCATTAATGTATATTTCCGTGGGGAGCGGGGTCCTCTCTATGGGGGCCGCCATGTTTTTTCAGTAAGCCAGAGTGGACGTACGAAACACCTTATGAGTTTTAATGACAACCGAAGTCTACCATAGGTTCTCCTGCACTACCTGGTGAGGTGATGGATACAGCATGCAACTTCACCTCTAGGAGTCACCAAGTCTTACACACTGCACCTTTAAGGGTAGGCGAGAAGTAATGCGTCGTATCATGAAGATCCTCATTGCAGAGGAACACGCGCAGTACCTGTTGGATGCCTCTGCAGCCTCACTTAACACAAATCTGCCGTAACAGTAGAACCACAAAAACCCAAGATGGCCACCAGTCAATACCCCTTCTCCCGTGCTCCCTGTGTCATGAGGTGGAACCAATAACCGTTTCCCTTTGTTGCAGCCGGGCGCTCGATGAGAAATGGTCGAGTTAACTTGCAAGTGCAGAGGATGATTGGCTCCGATGAGACACGGAGGAGGAGGAGGAGCAGGAGGAGAGGAGGAAGGCAGCTCGGCTTCAATGGATGCCTCATACAAGCTCATTTGAATTGCAAATGGTGGCAGCTAGGCGGCACGCCGGGTTTGTGAAATCCCAGCAGCGCCACGGGGGGCATCGCAACGCAAACACTAATAATATATACGCAAGGCTACGCACGGTATGGGCTGCGATTCATGATTCACTTTAGTATATCAGAACTGTGTGTGACTGTACATTCAAGGCTGATGGGCAATCAGTTTAGGGGGGGGGGGGGGGGGGGGGGGAGGGTAATGGCTGCCTGGCTGTGAGGAGGGAGAAGGAGCATCAGGTGATGCTCAGAGAGAGGGGGGGGTGGGGGTGGGGGGGGCATGCTGCTTGGCTGACACAGCAGGAACAGGAGTGTGTCCTGTGTTGAAGACAGACTCAGTGTGACAGCAGGTCTGCCAGCTGAGGCTGACAGCGCGTGTGTGTGTGGCCTGGAGGAAGAGGGCGACCACAAGCCCGACACCCGGGAGGCCAGAGCCAAAGCTGGAGCCTTAAAGGCGCAGTGTGTAGGATTTCAGTCAGTTTTAGTCACTCCTATCGATAGAATTGCAAAACAATTATATATAGATTTTTTTTTGTTGTTGTTGTTTTTACAAATGTCTAATCACCCCAATGCCTGACTTGCTTTTTGCATAACCCTGAAAATAGTCCTTTAATGGAGGAGCGGGTCCACCCTACGGGGGCCGCCATGTTTTTACAATAGCCCAGAGTGGACATATAAAACGTCTTTTGAGCTTTAATGACAACTGAGGGTTACCATCAGTTCTCCTGCATGCTCCGATGGGAAGGGGGCGGTGATGGATACAATATGCAACTTCACCTGTAGATGTCACCAAATCTTGCACACTGCACCTTTAACATACCAAGGGGTTGCTGTGTCATGGGAGGCTGTCTAAGGACATTTAGGGATAACTCTTACAAGGACTTTGCTCAAAAATGGTTTCGATACCAAGAAGATTGTCTGCTCAGATCAACCTCCGGAACTGTTGAGGCCGAGACAGAAGTGGAAAAACGTGCAGCTCCAAGAGCGAGTCAATCCCCATAGACTCCCATGTTAAAATGGACCATTTTAGGGGTGAATTTGCATCATCACCTCTAAATTAGCATCTCATTGTCTTCTTTTTTTTGTCTTTTACTTCTATGGATCTTCTTTTCATGGGGCGGGGGTGAGCTGACATGCAACTTTACCACCATGGGTCACCAAATCCTGCGCACTGTACCTTTAACACCGTGCAATCTCCTGCATGTGTACATTTGGTCATTATCGGGATTTTATTGTACCAGTGGCCTTGTAGAGGTACAACGCAAAGAATGTCCACAGGAACTACATTGAGCATTTCCAAGTTCATGCGCAGCCCTTTAGGGACCGTCAGCAAGTTGTCGTGTGCATTGTCTAAAAAACAGCTGTATAGAAACGTGAGGGAAAGTTCAGCTTCCTATGGCAAAGCATCCTGAGGTCAACCCATGTGGATCTGCTTTCCTCCTCCTCCTCCTCCTCCTCTTCCTCCTCCTCTTCCTCCTCTTCCTCAGTTTTGCATGTGATCCCACATAACTAGTGGAAAACCAGGAAGGGGTCAAAGGTGAAGCCATCTCCATACATGGACCTGTCTGAGCACGCAGGGCACCAAAACACAAGGAGCTGATCCACCTCTGCGGCTGAATGTTTACACACACACACACACACACACACACACACACACACACACACACACACACACACACACACACACACACACACACACACACACACACACACACAGAGGCACTCACACAGCCCTTTAGCAGAGGTCTGGACTTCCACACTAGAGTCACACCAACAGGCTGCTGAGTCATTGTAAGGGACACAACTATGAAGTGCACTGAGCCGGACCCACAGGGTGTGACAGCATGTTGGTGTGAGTCCATCAATGTGGACGTTGCATAATTACAGGGAAGGGTGTGTGTGTGTGTGTGTGTGTGTGTGTGTGTGTGTGTGTGTGTGTGTGTGTGTGTGTGTGTGTGTGTGTGTGTGTGTGTGTGTGTGTGTGTGTGTGTGTGTGTGAGTGTGTGTGTGCGTGTGGAGAACATTAGTGAGTGAGCCAATGGTCCGATCCTAACCGTGGCACGGGCACGGGCACACGTGCACGCGCACACACCTCGCAGCAACATAACAGCTGATTTGTGAAGTGAGGCACAACTCTCAGCGTAGTGGAGTAGATGGAAGTGTCTCTCACACGCACGCACGCACACACACACACACACGCAGATACGCACGCGCGCGCGCACACACACACACTCCGTGCGCGTGGCAAAATGATGGTGCAGCTTGATCACGCACGCGCACCGCATAACCGCAGACAATAACAACAAGGCAACGCACGAATCACTGCGCGTCAAAATGACAAAAGCGAAAATTCAACACATCGCTCGGCTCGTTCCGGCCAACAGGCAGAAGAGAATAGAGGTTTCAATGAATAATATAATATAAATACATAATGTATGAATAAATATATTTGAAACATACCCTCCTGTCAGACAAGCATCCAGGGGAGGACCATGGATGGCGGAGAGGGGGGGGGAGATAAGTCCTGCTCCTGGCCGCCGCTCCGTGTTTATTCTCCGGGTGTAAAGAGAAGGAGCGTGTCGGTGTGTTTGGCCGGCGAGAAGACTAATGAGAGAGAGAGGGAGGGGGAGAGAGAGAGAGAGAGAGAGAGAGAGGGAGAGGGAGGGAGAGAGAGGGGAAAGAGGGAGGGACGCTGTCAGATGCAGGAGGGGGAGGAGGCGCGCGCACACTGGCAGGAATGAAACCGGAAATAGATAAATATGTTTAATTACACGCCTGCAAAAGACGTCTGTCAACGCGCGGGGGGAAATACCAACCAGGTGACTCTATCCTTTTAACATTTATCTGCAAGCCTGCAAATGTCCTTGTGTGTGTTCTGTCTGTCATCCACCACCTTTAAAGGTGCAGTGTGTTGGATTTGGTGACATCTAGTGGTGAAGCTGCATGGTACAGGTGGTACACACCTCACCTTAATATTGACTGAAACTACCATTTTTTTTTTTTATCAATTTAGTCTCATGGATTCATCATAAGTGGATACCTTGTTCTTCCCTTTGAGTGGCGCTTATTAGCATCTCAAGCACATTCAATTAAAAAATACAATTTTTGCCCATAGGAGAAATTCTTCAGGCTGAATTTGACCACATGACCAAGTTGCTGTACCACCATTGGTCCACTGTGTCCCATTCATTTCTCATTAATCATCCATAGGCAGCCTCTTCTGATGTAAACACCAAGGGCTCACTGGAGACCATTTCAAACATGGTCATTTACAAAAAATGATAAAAACATCAGTATTATAACATAGATTGAAATCAAGTTGCCCGAATTTTACAGGCTGCATTCTTTCTCGAAACCAGCTTCCTGCTTTTCCACTACTTTTTAATGAAACATTTAAAAGTGCTATACTTCAGAGGAGCTGCTGTTATTTCCTGCTGTGTCGTCATGATGGTTCCGTCCCTTTGATTTCATCACCTCCAAGCCCACTGTTCAGCCCCCCCCCCCCCCCCCCCCCCCCCCCCCCTTCCATTTCACACCACAGAGGTCAGGGACCCCTCCCCTCCTCACCTGAACATTACAGGGATGATGGGATTTACCCGAGACAAAGGGGGCGGCGTGCTCTGGGCTCGCGGCCCCGCCTCTAAACACTAACGATGGTGAATTCCTATGTGGGCGAAACAATAACGCGAGAGAGCATCAGCTCCTCATTGTGTTTGAGGGACTGTGTTTGAATGGTAACGCTGGGTCTGATATAATTAATTCACTGATCGCGGCTTTTCTGTTGTTGATTGTCTGAAACTACAAACCTCCGCGTGTCTTACAGTAATTAAAGCGAGCCTCCACAGAGAAACACACAAGGTCATCCAGCACTGTGAGCACTGCAGTTCGGTATAGAGGCTTTCACTGTGTGCGCATTGTCTTAGCAGTACATACCGTGAGCTATCGTGTTTATCTAGTGTTTAAAATGTATATTTTGATTTATTTGACTGATTATTTGACACCTGAGGACATCAAAGTAAATATACTGAGACACGTTTGTTTACATAGTAATATATTAAATTCTATACGGTTCTTCGATGGTTCTGGTGCAGCATGGTTCGTTTTCTTGTAATCAGTGTTGGGTCTGTCACAGTAAAAAGTAACTTGGCGTAGTTACTTCACTCTTAGAGTAATTAACTTAGCAACTGCGTCGCTGCATCATAAAAGCAGGTCGTTAGATGATTTGGCTTCACTTGTGAGGAGCCATCATCTTGTGTCTAACTTTTATATATATTTCATCAGCCAGAGAGAACAGAGAAACGCTGACTCGTGGTTTGTGTTGCATTTTAATGCCAAAAAACCTTCAGAACGCTCCCCTGTTAAGGATTCTATCATTTTTTCATGGTGAGGAAGTTTTTCTTCAACTTTAACTTGACCTAACTTACCCTAAGAAATGAAAGGGGGGGGGAAATATATATATATATATATATATATACACATATATAAATACACACACACACACGCACACACACACACACATATATATGCAGTACTTGAGCACACAGATTAGTGATACTGTATAAACTGCTCTTTGCCTCCAGGCAAACCTGGCAGGACAGTGGATGCACCGCAGACAACAGAAACAGCTGAGTCACACAAATACCAGTCTGTCACCATCACCATTCAACATTTAATCCATCTCGCTCAGTTCCTGTTCAGGCCGGCCAGTTTAAAAAAAATAAAATAAAATAAAAATAGATACAAATGTTTCATCATAACCGATAAAGATCCTTTTTGTAGTTCTGGTGGCGTTTGCCACTTCTACCTGCAGGCTGCTAATCAAAGACAGCATGGCCGCCTCATGTGCGGCTCACAGTGATGTTTCTAAATAGGGTACGTAGCATCATAATTATTTCATTCACCTCGTCTCCCTCCCTCACCTGCACAGCTTTCTCTCCCAGCAGGCGGAGGGAGGAGGCTGCATGAGACACGAGCGCACGCATAAAGAGACAGATGCTGACATTCATACTGAAGGGTGCTGCAGAGAACTCGGTAATACATGGCATTTAGTTTTACAGGTGTAAATATATCTTTCTTTCGAGACCTATTTTAAAAAGGGAAACAAGCACTTTGCATACGGCTTTTCAAAAAGTTCCTAGCCCTGCTCTGAATGGTTGAGTTTACCTGCTGGGTGTAAAAGAGGAGCCGTCACATCCTCCGGCTGTGACGTCAGAGAGCAGAACCCTCATCCCGCTGAAAACCACATGGATCGCTGAGTCGCGATTCGACGGCCTCGGGCCACGTCCGGAATCTCTGAGGAATCGGGAGTTCGACGTATGAGTGTTGAAAATCAGACGTCTGGAGATCTGAGGAGGAAAAAGAATATATATATATGAGTCAGCTGCAGATGTGTGAGTTGTGCCTTCCTATAGTCAAAGTATGGACAACAAAATGATTTGCTCATAGTTGCATCCCATAAATGCACCGGAAAAAAAAAAATCAGTGAATGCTGCGCAATAATACACTTGCAGTTCACGGGTTGGCCACCAGAGGCTGTCTTCAGAAATGAGTCAATCCCCAGCGACTCCCCTGTTAAAATGTTCAACCTGTTTAAAGCCTGCTCACACTGTGCATCATTAAGGGGCGTGGCCTCTTGAGTGACACCTGGGCTGAGCTTCTGTGGATGCTGCATCAGCACCACGGACCCATCCCCAGCTCCACCTGTGCCCCGCCTCTTGAACCAGAAAGTGGGAGGAGTTAGAGTGAACCACCTACTGTACAAGCCGACATTCTATTCACTCCAAAGTGATGTGATTTGCTTTTTATCAACAAATGCCTAAAAACGTCAATGTGGTGTGTACCATCCACTGATCCACCGCGCCGCCCTGGAAAAGGCACTAACCCTCGCGGGGTGAATCAGCTCCACTCGAATATTTGAAGTTGTGTTGTTTTGTGCAGCACCTGGGAAAACATCCCATATTTTTTGCTTCGTATTCTATTAATTCTCACCACTCTGGACTCTACTGTTGGGCGCCGACGCCGTCTGTTTATGAAACGCAGTCACATCCCAAACCCTTTCTCTGCTCCCTGTGTGACAAAGCCTGGTGTGAAATGATAAAGCGAAGCCCGTCCAAGTGATTTACTCTGTTTGTGAAAAGACTCAGAGGAGAAGCGGCAGCATCCTGTCTCTCCTCCTGATATCTGTTGGCCCGGACACGGCTATTTCCCCCTCTCGCCATTTGTTCCACCACAGCATGATCTCGCCCCGTGGCGCCAGGATGAGGAGGAGAGGGAGAGAGGGAGGGAGGGAGAGAGGGAGAGAGGGAGGGAGGGAGGGAGGGGCCAAAAGTGCAAACTCACTGAAGGTTAAGTTTCAAGTGTGGGGTGAAAATGGAAGTGAACCCAAACAAAGCGTTAATGGGGCTTGGAATGTTGACAGATTGTGTTTGTGGTCGTTTAAATGGATTCAAACCTGGTTCTGTGGCACAGTGATCGATGTCGGAGCATTAAAGACAATGTGAGGTTTTCAGTCAGCCCTTTAAAAGAGGCCGATGACAAGAGTCCCTTCACAGCTCAGCCTTTGTGTTTTATACGTTACTGTTTCATTTATCATCAAAAATATATTATTGACATATTGTAAATCTTATAATGTAATATATAGAAAAATACATTTGACACTATTCTAGATAGTAAGCCAATATAATAATAATAATAATAATAATGATAATAATAATAATAATAATTCAAATATATCTTATTTTGTTTTCATATTTCTAGATATATATTTTAATATATAACACAAATCCATGATATAATATAATACTATTCTATTACAATGTGCAACATTGCAATTTTGCAGTTAAATGTATTTAAAACATTTTTAAAAATATATAAATATTAATATATTGGGTCTACATGTAGAAAGATATCATTTTTGTTCCATAACAGCAACGATAAAAAAAATGTGCAATCGGGACAAGTGTTTTTCTTCAATTTGGACACTTATAATGATCTCCACTTCCATCTCTCTGCCATCTGCAGCCCCGCCCCCTTCACACGGAGGGTCAGACTGGAACCCGTCTGCAAGTGCAGCTCACGCAGCTCCAATGATCACACTACAGCTCAGCGCACAGCTGCACAGGAAACCAGCCATGGCATCCTGAACTTTCTCAACCCCCACTTGCCCACATCTGGTCATCACAACAATAACAAAACACAGGCCCCGCCCCCCACTGACATGAACTCTCGCGAACATTCTCACTGTCCATCCGTATTGTTGTGAGGAAGCCAAACATCGTATTTATCGCAGAGGAACGATGGTTTCAAATAAACCTGCTGCTCTGAAACTTCACGTGTGGAGGAGAGTTGCCGCAGAATCAGTGTTTAACCGCAAGAGTGTCCATTGATCATACTATTCAAAATACCATTAAAAAATATATATATGATATACGATATGATAAAATGAAACAACAAAATAATATGACATTATATTGCGTTGAATAGAATAGAATGGAAAATCAAATAAAATACAATACAAACAAATGAATTGAAATGAAATTGAATGAAATGAAATGAAAACAAAGGATCAAAGCCATCCAAACGCTGCAGCTCCACAGAGAAAGTCGCCACGTGGTCTGCCCTCTCGGTCAGGTCAGCACAGGGTCAAAAGTAAAGTGTCATAAAGGACGACATTTGGACCATAAGGTTCCCAAAAATGATACGCAGGCTGAACGTGGCTCACCATCTGCGCCTCATTTCACTCCCCTTGAAATCCCACCGCCTCTCATCAGACAAGGTGATACAGCAGAAGCCCTTCCGCCGCCAGATGTCTTCGAATTACAGGCTAAACGCTATAATTGAGCCTCATTTGCATATTTAAGACAAGGTGCGCAGGGTTTTTAAGTGAGACCTAGCAGTGAAGTTGCGGCCAAATATCCTCTCACCCAACTTGTAGTACATTATAACTGATTCGACAATCTAAAGGTGCAGTGTGTACGATTTTGGCCATTTTGGTCACTTCTAAAAAATATTTCAAAACAATTACATACCGACATTTGCTCCAATGGGGGGGGGGGTGAGGTGATGGATACAACACGGAACTTCACCTCTAGAGATCACCAAATCGTACACACTGCGCCTTTAACGCATAAAACCTGACATCCACAGTCTGCAGCCGAAATGCTCGGGTTGACGCAGAGAAGCTGAATTCGATCACAAGACCATCGGCTTCCGTTTGCGCCCCCATGAGGTGTGTCGTTGTCCTTTCCACCTCCTCTCACACCCGCTGGAGACACGGGCAGAGTGGAGCAGTGGACCCGCGATCGGAGATCAAACCCCCGTACATGTCTGACGGTGGACTAAAGAGGCCTTAATGTGAGCGCTGCTGAGCGTGGAGCCCTGCGGTCACAGGGAAGCTCTGGCTCCGCTCAGAGCTCCGGCAGATTTCAGAGACCGTTGAATGTTCAAACACATGATGAATGGATGAAGAACATCCCTCATGCTGCCTTGTCTGCGCGGCTGAGCTCATGTATCACAGGCCGACCGGTGGAACACGGCTTAAGAGAGTCGGCGTCTGCCCTCCTCCATCACCTGTCTGTGGCAGTGGGTGAGATCTTAATGAGGGAAGTGACATTTCAATGCAGGAGCAGCAACACGTTTCCACAGTTCTGTTGGCTGAGAGCAGCAGTGCCGGGAGCAGGGGGCATGGATGGGAGACCGTGCCCGGGGGCCCACAGCTGCATGGTGCCGGGGGGGGGGGGGGCGAGGGGGCGGGGGGGTTGTCATGCACAGCCCCTCTCTCTGGGGCAACATTGCTCCTTTTATGCCTAAAACACACTGAAGCATTGATCTGAGCCCCCCCCCCCCCGCCCCCCGCCTTCATCTCCACTGCAGCAAACACATCAGATCTGCTGCTGACTCAGCATTTGCTTAACAGCCCAGAGGTAAACAGGAAGTGAGAGGTTTGCGATGTTACCATGGTGACGTCAAGGATCTCGTGACAGGCAGCCTTTGAGAGTTACTGTATCAAGTGTTCACAGATTAAATTGAAGAGTTACAGATCATTTAAATTTAAAAAATTAAAAAAAGATGTAAATACATAAATCTGTGATGTTTTGATGACATCTTAGACAGCAAAGGTGCCATCACCTTTATTTATGTTTCAGTGGAAGAGATGAGGATTAAGAACTTTGTGCTGATAAACCAAGCGGTTGCAGTTCACAAATTGGCCACTAGAGGCTGCCCCCAACAGCAAATCAATCCCCGTAGACACCCCTGTTAAAATAGTAAACTCCAGAGATGAATGAAACATGTTTTAGGCCTGGGACAAACTACTCTTTACCATTTTGGGATGAACCAGGAAGTTAGTCATATTACCGATGCTAAACTCCGCCTACTTCCTGGTTCATCTGAAAAAGGCCTCAGAGGCGGAGCACAGGTAGAGCAGAGGGTGGGCCCATAGTGCTGTCACAGCATCCATAGAATGTGCCAGGTCGGCCCAGGTGTCACTCAAGAGGCCACGCCCCTTAATTATGCACAAGTTCAAACCTCAACAGAATAAAAATAAAGCAGTTAGAAAAAATGGTTGTCATGGAAACAAAAGACCAAAACCTTTGTCTGTACCAGGCTTTAAACATGTTTGATTCCCCTCTAAAACTGACTTATCTTAGGTTTATGGGGATCAACTCACTTTGGGGGGCAGCCTCAAGTGGCCGCCCCATGAACTGCAAGTGTCAGCCCCAGAGGTTGCCACTTGCTCGGTATAAGCAGACAGAAACGTGTCCGGTGTCATTTATTAACACACTTTCCAAACGGAGAATACATCATCGATAAAAGCTTTACGGGAAATCAATGTTAACTGGTGTCTGCATAAATGTTAATAGGCCTCTGTATTCACTGTTAAAGTTTAACATCAACCAGACAGATATGAAATCAATTCGCAGCCAGGCTCGAGTCGGATCCAAAAAATCTTTTTTCCCAGTAAGGAAATCAATCTTCCTCCCGTCACTCTCTCTCTCTCTCTCTCTCTCTCTCTCTCTCTCTCTCTCTCTCTCTCTCGCTCTCGCTCTCTGTCTTTCTTTACGTTCCATCATGTGGTCAGCGATGCACTTAGCTGCCCCACAGTTGCCTGATTGATATTCAGAGCACTTCCTCCCTGCCGGCCGACGCACTTACCAGTTTACAATGTCAGAGGGAGGAGGTCTGTCAATACATGTCCGAGGCTCTTTTATGAGTCTGGAAAGTCATTTTTCTCATTTCCACTGCCGTCCTCAGGCCCTGTCACTGTCTGACTCGCTTTGATTTAGCTCCACCACTTTCCTTTGATATGAACAGGATGTTATTATTATTTTATTTTTTTACTAACATGAAACTCTTTTTTTCTCTTGGCACATTTGTAACAGTGTCTCAGTTTGGAATAGAATAGAATAGAATAGAATAGAATAGAATAGAATAGAATAAAGGCTTTCTCTTCTCTTCTATTCTAAACTGAGATCTACACTATTACAAATTTGCCAAGAGAAAAGAACAGGGGCAGAACATTTGCCGCACAGAATCATGCTAATGTGACATGCTAGCGAGTAGCCCACAGCTATGATGAAATATTAAGTGACCTACATGTTGCAAGACCATATTCAATCAGTGCAACATGCTTTCTGAATATGTAATTCACATATGTGCAATATGAAAGATGCACTACATCCTGCTAGTGTTCATCAGAGCAGACTTCATGGAAACTTTGGGTTAAAACCACAACTGAATGGGCCTTATTTAAGTTGATTGAACTTAATTTTATCTAATTTAATTTAATTTAATTTAGTTATTGCTATTGCTATTATTACTGTTTTCATTATCACTGGAATAATGGCTTTAGCATTTACCATATTTTAAACATTTTTATTTTTATTTTGTCACAATTTTCAACGTCAAATCGTATCTATGACTCAACCTGCACTCATGCTTGTGTTATGCTCATACAGGCAAACATGCATCAATGGACAAATCATATGTACAAAAGAATATAAAATATGACAGTAATAAAAGATTTTTTTTAAAGGTCTGAATCTAAAATCTTAAAAGACCACAAGGCTCCAACGGTCTGAAAGTCTCTGACTTCCTCAGAGGTCTCATGCCGCTCATTCACATTCTGAACAGTCCATGGAAATGAGCTTTTTCCAAGGTCCTTACAAAATGAACAAAGTCCAGACATGTCTTATTTATTTCAGTTAGTCTTTTAAAATGTGACGGTGGAGCCACGGTCAATATTTCCCCCAATAAATAAACCTCCTTTGAATACATTCACCTTATTTGACCAAATGCTGCAGCGGCTGCAGCTTAATGATCCACTTTATAAGTTCACTTGTTCATTTATTCCGACATATTGATTCAGGCCTTGTTTTGCATTCTCTCCTGGTGGTTTACTAATTATGTTTTTAAATTGGGTGCAGCAGGAAAACATGTCAGTGAGAGGATTGAGCTCTGCACCCGGTCATTGCTCAACCATGGATTTTTAAATTGACATATATTAATATTAAAAATTAATTACTTGCTGGGTCGATAAAATAGCCTTGTGTGCTCAGCAGCTCTGGAAACCCTATGAATTACACATGGAACTTCCAAACACAGTATGTAAGATTCCGTTTATTCTACAGAAGGCCCTTTAATGTGATTCATTATCTGAAAGAAATGAAAATTTGTTCCGAGGTGAAGCCTTGAGGTGAATGATTTGAGGGTGAAAAGGGGATTTGAGGGCATGACCTGCAGGGCTGATGAAAATGAAAAGGATCTTTGTTTTGAGGGGAGAGTGACGGCTCTGGAGACAATAACATTAAAGAAAGATGGAGGTCGGGTGATCGTCCAGAAATGGTCTGTTTCTGTCTGATGCTGAAGTATTAGAAATTAAAGGGCTAAACCCCCTGCTGAGTGAAGCAATATGTCAGAGCTGGCATGATGTCCTGGCACACTTGGATGCTGTCATATTGCCTCCTGCCTCAAGGGGGCAGGATTGTACATTTTAAAGAGTAATAGGGACTGAATCCATTCTAAAAGTATTCCATTGACTTTAGCTCAAATAAAATTACTTGAAAATAACAAAAGTATTAAAAGGACTCTCTGGCAACACTGCAATACCACTGTCGAACCACTAGGGTCATGAGTCATGAGCTACAGCAGCACACAGTTTGCCTCTTGCCCACAACTTTGCAAGATACACGAACATTTTCTGATTGACTGAATAAACGTATGTGTTTTCAACATCGAAACACAAGTAACTTGGCAACACAATATTGTTATGATCACTATTCGTTTATCTAAAGCATACACACACACACACACACACACACGCACACACACACACACACACATATATATACACAGCACATTGAAGCCAAATTCCACCCTTTGGAATATAATATCTTAAAGTGGTATGGCAATGAAAATAATTGCTTTATGAAGTAAACAAAGGAGGTCTTGTTGTTTGATTGGATTATCTACACTCTTTCACTCTTCCATCACCCACTGTTCACAAACAATGAGGCCCAAACCCCACATGGCCTCTTTAAGATGCCACTGACTCTACAGTTCATTATCACGTCTGTGCAGAAGCAGACAACTTTATTTATACCCAGTGGAGAGGACGACAACAACAACGGCAGGCGTGTCTTTGTGGTGGGTGTGATTGTGGACGGCCCGGAGGCAAAGGAGCAGCGGAGAACAAGACGCTGACACTGAACTCTGCATGAACTCTGCATGAACTCCTCCTCCATCTCCACCCCCCCCCCCCCCCCCCCCCCCCCCCCCCCCCCCCCCCCCCCCCCCCCCCCGCCCCCGCCCCCCCAGCAGGTGAGCATGGCTCTGATTGTGACAGTCAGCAGCCATGACACTTCATAATGATGTGTCTCTCCAGTCTGGAGTCTGACCCTGAAGAGGCAGCACAGACCTCATGGGGACCACAGCTTCCTCCTAATGATGTGAAAAGGACTTTTTTGAAGGTTGTGATAAAAGTTCGGATTGAAAGATTTGGCTCTAGGTTCAGGGTTACAACTAGGATCAGGTTAGGGTTGGGCAATAAGCTTGGGGTGGTAAGGTCGGGTTAGGGGCAAGGGAATGCACTATGTCAATGAGTGTCTAGGAAGGAAAATAGTGTGTGTGTGTGTGTGTGTGTGAGTGTGTGTGACCTGAAAAACTTCAGCCATCATCTGGTCATTTGCATGTGGTAGGAAAATAAAATGGCACCTATGTCATGTTTTATTCCGTGACCTGAGTCCTGATCAATAATACATGTATGTTCTCACACGGTAACTCCGTGATCTAGGTTAGAAAAGAGAACATGCACAACTCAGGGTATTTCATCTTATGTCTATACACTTCAACTATGCTGTACTATAGTTCAATGTACTGAGATTACATTGTAATTTTCTATTAACCAATTATGAAAATCTCTACATAGTATCAATACATGCTATTATCTATTTTCATGGTCTCAATGATGCATTAAAATACATTAAATACGATAAAATCCAAATCCATCTGAATATTTATTAAAAAATGATTGACCTGTATCCACTAAAGGTGCAATGCGTAAGATTTTGGTCATTTCTGACACTTTTAAACCTGCTCATGTTTTGATTCCAGTCGAATCAGAGGAGTTCGGCGGCAGAGCGGAGCTGCCGGCAGCAAAGAGGACGAGCAGAAGAAGAAAAACAATTAGCTAATTAATTAGTCGAGCCACAAAGGGAAGTCAACACAGAAGAAAGAGGATGATGAAATAGTCCCCCCCCCACACACACACACACACACACACACAGGCTGACCTTCAGTGTGAATAAATAACATATTACCATATCACCGTAAAACATGTTGATCATGTGACCGACACATCGTGAGGCGGTGAAACCCTGGATGATCTGATAAAAGCCACAGAATCCAGGGAGGTTTGTTTTACAAGCGTAGAGCAGAGGGCAGCGCATGTCGCATCATGAGTCTTCATATAAGAGTATTTCCTTCACAAAACTATGTCTCCACACGGTCACATCCACAGCTCATACAGTCAAAATAATGACTCATACTTTAACTGGGTCGAGACTGGATCACATGTGATCAGTGATTATTAATAAATGATGATATACATCTGGAATTGAATGAATTATGGATCCAGTGTGTGTTTTTCACAGCTGCACTTCGTGTGATATCACTCGACCCATCACCCTCGTAGGAGTGAGCATTGATTACAAGGTCACGTGACCTGATCTCCACAAACACCATATCTGGGTCAGTGAGGAGGAAATGAGAAGAAAGTCACGTGACACAGAAGTGAAACCAACAGCTGGATACTTTTACAACTTAGAATGAGTCATTCAAGACACTGGGCCATACAGATCAATACTTTGATTTGATGTAACGGCACAGTGTGAGATAATAAAACTCTTATATTCATCGAAATTATAATATACATTAAAACAATGTAAACGTGGACATAGATGTAAATGATATGTGAGTGAATATGTGAGTAAAGATAAAAATGGAAATTGTGAAAATATGGAAATACACGTAACATCCTTTGTCCTCAGACCGTCAGCAAGGGTCAGGAAAAACTACCGGGGGGAAAAAATGAGGTAGAAACCTGAGGGAGAGTCACAGCTGAGGTCCAGTCGGACCCTGAAAAGCCTCCAGTCGGACCCAGAACGCTGCAGCTCGCATACTGACTGGAACCAGAAGACGAGATCATAAAACTCCCATCTTGGCTTCCTTACACTGGCTCCCGGTAAAAAGTGGAATCGATTAAAAAAAAAAAACGACTTCTTTCTTACAAGGCCCTAAATAATCAAGCCCCGTCCTACGTGAGAGAACTCATCGCTCCCCATCATCCAAACAGATCACCCCGCTCTCTCAATTCTGCCCCACTGCTTGTTCCCAGAATGAATACAAGTAGAACAGGTGTCAGAACCTTCAGCTGCCAAGCTCCTCTCCTGTGGAACCAGCTCCCACTCTCGGTCCGGGAGTCTGATTCTGTCTCTACCTTCGAGGTGAGACTCAAAACTGAGCGTTTTGACAGAGTTTATGGTCCAAACTGGATCAGGCGAGACCTGAGTTGAACGGTCCACACTAAGCTGCTATAGGCTCCGACTGCGGGGGGGAATTTCCCATCATGCACTTAGAATGAGAACTCTTGTCCTCGGTTTCTCATCTCTGCCACAAACCCTATGCCCCCCCCCCCCGACTACATTTAACCCATGAAACCACATGCACCACGTGTTAAACGATCTTCCACTGTTTTTCCAGCTTGGCTGCTGTTGGTGAACGAGACGAAGACAAGACGGTGACGAGGACATCGGCGTCCCGAGTCTCAGGCCACGAGCGATCTGAAGGTGGGTCCTGAACGTGCGAGCGAGACGTGAAGAACCCAGAGATCGAAAAGGACTTAAACCAAGACGGACTTAAACATTTAATCATCTACGTTTATAATGTTTGTATTGTTATTGAACATGTATATGTCAAATGTATCTATGTAACATCTATCCGTCTGTCCGTCCTGGGAGTGGATCCCTCACCTGTGACTCTCCCTAAGGTTTCTACCTTTTCTTTTCCCCCCCCCGTTAAATAGACATCAAAAGTTAACCCCATGCTTGTTGCATGGCGTTAACTGTTCAAATCCACTCACACAGATGTGATTAATTAATGATTGACCACTTTAACATGGTGTGAAGTTTCACTTCCACTTTTCATGCGAAATCAAACACTGCAAAGGGAAAGCAAAGTTTTCGGTTGTCACTGTTCTCAAACATCCACTACCTCTTTTCACACATCAATCCCTCTGCCACAGAACCAGTTTCCCCATTTTTCAGGTTTGTCTCTGTGTGCAAGACTCGACTAGAAATCCAGACGAGCAGGAAGAGAGCAACACTTTCCCGCGGCAGCAGACGAAACCACGAAGACAAACAACTTGTCCGACTTTTCAGATCCGCAGCTTCACAGTGGGACGTGCGAGCACCGCGCAGAGAGACATGTAGTGTGACACGCGGCAGCTCTCCTGTGATTTCGGAGAGAGGGTGTTGCCGAGCAGATTAGTGAGGTCGAACAGTGAGTTTCCTCATTGTTGAAATCTGGGCTCCTCCCACAGACGAGTCCACTTCCTGATGAACTAAGTGAATTACGGGTCATGTGTCTGTGGAGCCGCCTTCACTTCACTTCACTTCTGACTGACAGTGACAAAACAGGAGGAGACGACCGGAGCTGATCGACCTACTGCTGCTTCAGGTAAGAGCCAAGGTGTGGAGACTGTGTGAATTATGCTAATGTAGATATATATATATATATATGATTTAAATTATTTACTTTTATTGTGCTATAATTAGGCGTATTAAGATGATAGGCAGCAACTTGTTTCTCATGGAGACAAATGGTCTGTTGTAATATGTATAAGTATATTTAGTGTAGACTACAGCTGATTTATGAGAGACTGTTTAAGGTATAGAGCCGTGTGTGTGTGTGTGTGTGTGTGTGTGTGTGTGTGTGTGTGTGTGTGTGTGTGTGTCCTCAATTTCTCGTTTATTATATCTGTTGAAGAGTGACATATAAATAAGAGCTGACCTAGAGAATATATATGTACAATACAATATTACAAACTAAGTTTCTATTTGTACCGTGTATATTATTATATGGCGGCCGCTGCTTTGAGAGGTTCTACACCTTTAGAGGAGTCATTGGCGTGAATTGTTTGGTTGTTTTATATCTTGTTTTGTGTTTGGCCCGGTCTTTGCTGAAATGCCCCTCAACACATATTTACAATGACATCATGACGACATCGTAGCTTCTCGTCGTTTACACCTCTGAGCCAGCAGGAGGTACGTTGAGTTTGATGTAGTCTGTTATTGCTTCTCTCCACTTTACATAACTGATGAGTCTTTTGATCATGGAGTTTATGGTCGGTTTATACATGTGTATTACAGCTGTGTCCACACAGTCAAGCGTATTGAAACCTTCTCACGTGCGCACATTGATTCAAATGTCTTCTCTTGAAATAGGAGAAAATGTCGAACTTGGCGTTTGATGATCTCGACTTAATTCAATCAAACAATTCCCTTGCCTGCTGACCGATCGGTGGTCATGTGGTCGGTTCCGCAGCTCCACAGTCGCCTCTTTCACAGGCTCGGCTGGAGCCGTGATATAAACACGCTAGATATACGATGATATACTAACTGTTCATATGAGTGGAAAAAGAAGTCGAAGCCGGTGTCAGAAGTCATATATCCTCTGTTCTCCATGAATCAATGCGATACAGCGGAGAAAGAGGAAGAAGTCACTTGAAGATTGAATTTGCTTTGGCTCTGCTCACACAGCATTAATTACCCAGACCACATAGAATCATAAAACATAGAGCTGTCTTGTGCTCTCCATCTCAGACCAGTCGCCATGTCCCTGCCTCGCTTCTGCATTCTGGCGGTTTTCGCCCTCGTGACCTCGGCCACTGATCCTGGGGTGAAGGTCAAGCTCACACAGAAAGGCCTGGAATATGGTGAGGTGCCTATTTGTCCTCTTCGTCTTTCTTTTAAAAAAATCTATAATTAGAATTGATTTATTTCATTGCTATTTCTTCCCTTACTAATTAATAAATACATTCATTTTTTGTTTTTTTTCTAAATAAAAGAGTAATAATTATTAGAAAACCACTTCATTGACGACAGCTGTTAAAATTGTCTTAAACTAAAGTGACAGTGTTGAATCATCTTGCATTGTTGATGCTACTGCGCTTTATTTATTTGAGTTTATTTATTTCTTTATTTTTGTTTGTCATTTCCACTGGACTCAAGCTCTGTAATGCTGTTATGGCCACGCAGTCACACTTTATGATTTTCCTCATTTGTCCAAATAACTGTAAACAAACCACTGAAAAAATTTTAAAAAATCGGATTAAAAAAATAAGCCAACATTTCTTTGTTCGTGTCCACAGGCAGACAGCTGGGCATGGCTTCAATCCAGCAGAAACTCAAGACCATCAAAGTCCCGGATATATCAGGGAAGCAGAGAGTGCCTCCCATCGGTAAAGTGGAGTACAGCTTGTCAAGGTAACTCTACATCCACCATCCCCTCTGAAATCTATTGGATGATCACGTTTAGCACCTTTGCAAATAATCTAATCCAGCATGCAGATCGTCAGCGTGGGATTACCCAAATCTGCGGTGGATCTCGTCCCCAACACTGTCGTCAGACTGTCCATCGCCGACGCCTCCATCAGTCTGCACGGAGACTGGAGGGTCAAGTACATGAGGTTCATGTGAGTGAAGTTTGACGTGCAGCATTAAAGGTGCAGTGTGCACGATTTGGTGACATCTAGGGGACCCACTTCTAACGTATACATACATTAAAGGGCGAATTTGGGGGTAATGTGAAAAGAACGCGACGCATTCACATTTGTGAAAAATGACGAATTCGTACGCACTGCACCTTTAACTCCACCCCCCCCCGAACAGAAAGGACCATGGCTCCTTCGACCTGAGCGTCAGCGGCCTCACCATCAGCATCAGCATCGACATCAAGAGTGACGAGACGGGGCGGCCCACCGTCGGCGCCTCCTCCTGCGCCGCCGCCGTCGGCAGCGTGAGCATCAAGTTCCACGGAGGTGCCAGGTAAGACAGGAAGGGGGCGGAGCCTGTGCAGCGTCACTGATACTGAATTTGGGGAGTTTTACCCATCACGCTTTGCCGTTTGTTTCAGCTGGCTCTACAATCTCTTCAAGAAGTTCATTGATCAGGCTTTGAGAAATACTCTACGGAAACAGGTGAGAACACCAGTCGACTATGTGAAGTCAGTGCAGCAAATGAAGTCCAGTACGTGGCCTTTGTTATGGGTTGGGAGGGGGACATGTTGTGTGACGCAGAGACACTGGATGGATTGTCAATGTGGATGTAGAAGTCGCCGAGGACGATGACAGTGGGGGACACTGCACGTACAGTTGTGTTTATGGTTGTACATGTGTGTAGGTTTATGAGCATTGTTGGTATTAGTATTATCATTATTATTATTATTATTATGATTAGTATCAACATCATCATCATTACCCTGTCACTGCTGGGTTTAAAAAAAATGAATAAAATGACCTTCATGTGCAAACCTACTAACTCAACAAACTCTTATTGAATACAACTGTGTAAATATAAGTAATGAGACAAAATGTATTGAAAATACTATGTGTCATCAGTCAAATGTATTTTAAGCGAGCTGCTCCTTTTCACGTGTTACTCTCAATAACATTACTATTATCATTATTGTCATTATTATTGTCAATAGTGTTTGAATGCGTAACCTCTGTTCTTGTCTGTTGCAGATCTGCCCTCTGGTGGCCGACGCAGTAACTGACATGAACCCTTATTTGAAAACTCTTAATGGTAAAATACAGATGTCAACACAAGATGTGAATGTCCGTGACTCACTGACGTGACATGACATGACTTTCCTCTGCACTGCAGTCGTAGCGAAGGTGGATCAGTATGCGGAGATTGAATACTCCATGGTGACATCACCCACTGTTTCCAAGTCTTCGATAGACCTGAGCTTGAAGGTAATAAAGGCTTGATTGAATGTTCTAAAAAAAAAGAGGTCAGACTATAATTATTTGTATCATCCTTCATTTTCCTCCTTTTCCTCCTCCTCCTCCTCATCACCTCAGGGAGAGTTCTACAACATAGGGAAGCACCAAGAGGCTCCGTTCAGCCCTGCGGGCTTTGTCCTGCCGCCGCAAACCAACAACATGCTGTACATGGGGATGTCTGCCTACACCATCAACACCGCAGCCTTCGTCTACCACAAAGCCGGAGCCCTCAGTCTGTACATCACTGACGACATGGTAAGCCCCCCCGCCCCCCGCCCCCCCATTCAGATCTCCTCAATGAATGAACAGAAATGGCCGATCTAACAACCCTCTCTCGGTCTGGGATCAGATCCCGCGCAGTTCCCCCATCCGCCTCAACACCAAGACGTTTGGAACCTTGATCCCTCAGGTGACGACAAACTCCACAACTACGCAACAACGCCACTTTACTTTATGCGTCAACTCGGTCTATGTTTATTTATTTTAGATTGCAAAGCTGTTCCCTGGTCTGATGATGAAACTGCTGCTGAAGACGGAGAAGAACCCCCTCATCACCTTTCAACCCGACAACACCACCATTCAGGCCATCGCCACGGTGACGGCCTACGCCATCCAACCCAACGCCACCCTGTCCCCGCTCTTCGTCTTAGACCTGGTGGGTCATGGGGGGGGGGGGGGGGGCTGTTTCTNNNNGGGGGGGGGGGGGGGGGCTATTTCTATACTGATGGGATGTGGGTGTAGCTTCTGTGGTAGAGCATGTGCACTGGATGCGTGAGGTTATGGGTTCAGTTGCCAGTCTTTCCGTCCACCTCCAAGTCTGATGTTGTGATGCTCAGACTCTGCACTTGCACTCACATATGTTGGTAAACCCATGAATCCTCATCTAAACCTCATAGATGACGATCTTGAATAAAGACAAAAATAGACATATGGTTCGTTACAAAGCTTCTCACGGAGCTTAGGCTGCTTCGGTGTTTGCGTAAAATATAGATATTAAATAGGAACATCTGCGTTGGGGTCTTTTTGAGACTTTCAAAATCCCCCTAAAACAATGCAGACACGAGTCTCACCCCACTGTGTTTGCAGGACTCCAGTGTGAGCGCCCAGGTGTTTGTCAGTGGCATGAGGCTGGCAGGATCGGTCACGCTCAACAAGTGAGTTCATCAAAAAAAAATCCCAACTTGTTCTCACGGGAAGTAAAACAAGGCCAAACGTTCCTTGTACTGAGATTGACATCTCCGTCTAATTATGCTTCATTTGCACAGAATGGATCTGACCCTGAGGACCAGCTACGTGGGCGACTTTCGGGTGAGACAGGAATAGTTTAACACGAGTTTGACACAAGTCACCACCAACCCGACGAACTAACCCCCAACCCTCCTGCTGCAGGTCAGATCCCTGGATAACATCCTGCAGATGGTGCTCAAAGTGGTGGTGATTCCCAAGCTGAACGGTGAGTTTGAGCATTTCAAGCTTGTGCTCTAAACCAGTGCTTCTCTCCTGGTCCTGCACCGAGACCCACTATCAGTCCCTAATGACACGACCCCAAAATGGGAAAATCACTCCAATGCATAAAAGATCCTCTTCAAAATAAAAGGACAGGATTTGTTTTTTTCTGACGTTTGTTTACCCAGTCAAAGGAAAACTTCTCTAGTTGAGAATCACTGCTTTAAACAAACCTGAGGCCATGTCAAGTGTTGAGGCTGCTGCATCAGCCCTGAGCACAGAGGTCAAAGGTCATATTCTAGAGTCTAGACTAGAGTCTAAGTCCCGGGGCTTAACAAACAAGTGGCTCATTAAAGATGATTGAGAGGGGTCCTTTTTCATTATTAGTCTATATGTTGTTTGTGGGTGGCAGTGGCTAGAGCAGTTGCCTTTGGAGGCGAAGGTCATTGGTTCGAATCCCACTTAAGCCCCTGCTGCAGTGTCACTTATTTAAATGTGTTATTTATCCTCCACAGCTCAACTAGCGAAGGGTTACCCACTTCCTGCCATTGGAAAGATGAAGCTGGTGAACACTCAGCTTCAGGTCCTGAAGGTCAGAGACACAAGTCCCTCTGTAAAACCCCTGTATCATCATGTACTGTATTTTTGACTGGAAATTGCACTGGTGGCAATGTGATAGACCAAACTCATATATATATATATATATACGCGAATCGCTCATGAGTTTCATTCTCCTGCAGGATTACATGCTGATCGGAACGGACGTACAGATCACAGGAAAACCTGCTTTCCTTCAAACCCCCAACATTTCTCTCTGAGCTGGAGGACGAGGAAAACTACGGCGGGACAACAACCAGCAGACTTTTTTAAGAGAGAGAGTGAAATATGAGCATTTCTACTACAAACCCGAGGAACTGCATTTGGATTTCACCTTAGCATTGGATATTGTTTTTTATATTATTTCTAACTATGTCCAATTTGTTCTTAGAGAGCAGAGAATTATTTTCTAATACTAAAAGGAGAGGGTCTGCAGGACGGTGTCCTGACTCACAGGTTGACAATTATGACAAAATGTGCAGATTCGTGATGTTTTTACGGCAGAAAAGAAAAAACCATGACATCATTCAAAAGTCAGTGTTTATACCAAAACAAACAGCAAAGTTCGTATCCACGTGGTCCAGAGAAATTTGAGAGTTCAAATGTCTGTGATGTCCAAGGAGAAGTGGGATAGGACAGAAAAATGTGTTTCCCAGGGCATCACCTGTTTCAATCAGCTGCAGCTCGTAATCACGGCTGTGTCCGAGGTCACGCGTTCCTGGAGCTGGCTTCTCTGCAGACCCTCACTCAGGGAGCTGTGAGCCACGGCTCGGCCTCTCAGGCTGAGAGAGTTGGACGATGAGATCTGCAGCAGACACAAGCAAACATGAACACACACGTTGATGCTGTAAGTGCCTTATTATTGTGTGTTTGTTGATAAGATGCCATCCTGCAACTGTCCTATTTTCACGCTGTAACTTTCACCTTGATGTTTATACATTTCACACATAGACATGAGTTTTATTTGTTTTTATTAAAGATGTGTTGAAAAGCACACACCCGTAATGTTCTTTCCTTTTGACTGGTGTGGTTTATTTTTGTACAATGACTCAAATTGGAATACATTTTCATTCTTTTTGACTTAAATCATTTTGAATCAAAATACATCAACACCCACGAACATATTATACCCACAGACATTTGAAAAATTGTAAAACTTTCAGAAACATTATAACTAAATTGGCGAGAAATTATTCGTTAGAAGGTACATTTGCATCCGTTTGCATCACATTTTCAAAATTCAGAAAATGGACTATAATATCATGCACATCAATCTCTGGAATAAGATATATCTTTAACTAAGCATATACATCTACTCTTTTTTAAATTTTGAAATCAGCTTGAATTGAATGCTGATTGGTGCACAGTGCTGCATGATACATTCTGTTGATACAGACACTATGTGACTACAATTAAACAAATTAGTATCAACATTTAAAAATAAGGACAAACAAATCAATAATAAATATATATATAAATAAATAAACTCACCTTTACTAGAACATAGTCCCCAGCCTCGACCGGGGCCATGTTGGATTCTGCAGCCTGAGCAGAAACATGTTCTTTGGGAAAAATCACTTTCACATTTCCTTCAGTTCTCCCACACAGGTCCTCCGCTGATCTTTTACTCTCCTGCATCACACAGATGAGCAAGTGTTGCTTAATAACGGCTTACAGTGACTACAGTGCAGTGCAGTGACACTGTGATCTGTTTATACGGTCTGTGGTTATGATCATCATGTATGCAATACTCACTCCCTCCACCAGGATGAGCTGTGTGCTGCCAATTAGAGCAGCATTGACCCTTGCGGCTTCCTCCCTGAACACAGTGATACACTCCCCCAGCCTCTGCTTCTTTATCTCCACTGGCACATCATCCTCCAGACGGTGGTAGGCGTGGGTTTTCTGAGTGACAGAGCCGAGACATATGTTTGACATGTGCAGCTTAAATTAGAAATAAGTATTTCTTGTGTATGTTTATATCACAAAGTTGAAGCAGCTCACCTTCCTCATACTGTAGGCGAAGAGGAAGCCCACGTTAAAGCCCACCTCTCTGATCAGAGACAGAGTCTGCTGGTGATCGTCGTCGGTTTCACCACAGAAGCCGGAGATAAAGTCGCTGCTGAGGCTCACCTCTGACACACAGAGGTAGAAATGATGTTAGGCAGGTGTGTGGATTGACAGTTGTTACATCACCATGGAAACATCACAGAGTTTCTTACAGTAAAGTTTCAGGTACAACTCAAAATACAGGATAGAATAGGGGAGGAGAAGGCAAATTATATCGCATTTCTGCAAAGAGACAAGAAAGCAATTTCACAGAAAATCTTACACACTGCACCTTTAATATCATACTTTCGATTCAAGCAAATAAGGCTATGATAAACAGAAGTGAAACGTACCTGGGATGATTGTCTTAATGTTCCTCACGAGATCAAGATAAGCCTCTCTGGTGTATCTGATTTAAAGAAAGATAGTTTATTACAGCAAAATAGTTTTTTAAAAGTCATATTTTTAAGTTTGTAAAATATAAAGCAGTGTCTTACCCTCGTCGCATTGCTTTCAAGACCTGGTCGCTCCCGCTCTGAGCCGGGAGATGAATCTGTTTACAGATGTTCCCTCGTTCCGCAATCAGATGCAAAACCTGCAGCAGCCCAGAAATCAGGTCATTGAGCTTCAACTTTTGTCAGATGGGCTTTTGACTATTCTCCAAAAAATATGCACCTCATCTGGAAAATCCTTGGGGTGAGGGGAGGTGAATCGGATCCTCATGTCAGGGTCGATGCGCGACACGCGCTCCAGCAGGTCGGCGAATCGCAGCCCTCCCTTCTTTGTGCTGTAAATCGTCTTGAAGCCCCGGCTGAGCACGGTCGGGTTGGAACCACAGAACTGCTCCTCTGACGTGTCCCTGTAACTGTTTACATTCTGACCCAGCAACGTCACCTCCTTCACACCCTATGAATAAACGTCCACCACACGAAAAAAAGGTTAAAGTGCGTCATTAATGATCGAGAAAGACAGATTGTTTTGGTTCTGAACTTAGAAAATAATATTCTGTAAAAACAAAAACGTTGTCATATCATAGTCAGTGATAAGGGAAGTAGTACAACATTTCACATTTCATGTGTAACAGCATCACGTTATCTTTTCCATTTGAGCAAAAGTAAGTTTCAATTTACATTACACAGAAGGTATTGAATTTTTTAAAGTACAGTCCACAACATCATTAACCATGTCTACTGTATATTTTGTGTACTCTAATGAAAACAACTGCAGATGATGCTGCTGAAAACACTAAATCTCATGTTGTTTTAATTCATGACCTCTTCTAAATCAGTCTTAGATATAACACAGTATTTTGTAAAAATCCATTAGGTTAGTATTTTGTCCGTGTAGCGGAGTAAAAGGGAAAAGCATCTGAAAATCAATCTGCCTCTTTACCCACGTGCATTTAAGCAAGGTAAACTATCATAGGGGTCGAAGTTATGACTCACCTGGTCTGAGAGCATTTGAACTTCCTCAAGAATGGAGCCGATGGGTCGACTCCTCTCTCGGCCTCTGGTGAAGGGAACGATGCAGTAACTGCACATGTTGTCGCAGCCTCTCATGATGGAGCTGTCAGGGGGATGAAGACGCACAGGTTAGGATCCTCACATGTGACATTAGAAGATGACACAAACGTCCACTCACACAAAAGCGCTGTATCCCTGAGAAGCATGGTGGACGGGTATGATGTCAGCGTACGTCTCCTCCAGCGACAGCAGCACGTTGCTCGCCTGGCGACCTCCGTCTGCCACCGTCAGGAGACGAGGGAGGTCCCGGTAGGCGTCGGGGCCGGCAAGGACGTCCACCAGCTTCTCCCGCTCCAGAAGCTCAGTCTTCAGCCTCTCTGCCATGCAGCCTGCACGCACACACAACCATTACTGCGATATCCATGTGTGTAGCAGCTGTGATACATGAGATGAATCAGTGAGCTGACTCACCTAATATTCCAATTTTCATGGGGGTGCGACTCCTCAGCCGTTTCCTCTTCATGGCTGTGAGCTCTTGTAACCGATTCCATATAGTCTGTTCTGCTTTTTCCCTGATTGGAGAATAGAATAGAATAGGATGTTGGCAATTGGACACACTTTCATGATAAGAGCTGCAGCATCCAATCTTTAAGATCTTACCTGATAGAGCAGGTCACCAGAAGGACAACATCTGCCTGCAAACACAAATGCATCTTAGTCTGTGTGTACAGTTCAAAGATGTACGGTAACAATACTATTACAGTTTTATTAAAACAAGTCGAGTTAACATCAGAGCGCAACGGTACCTCCTTTAAGTCGGTGGTGCGATGATACCCCTTCTTATGTAGAATGGACCAGGCGATGTCAGTGTCATTGACGTTCATCACGCAGCCATAGGTTTCAAAGTACACTGGAACAAAACACTGATTCAACACATGTCCCCCAAAACAATCAGCATGAACTTACATGTAAATAATCACCGACCTTTCCTTGAATTGCCCATGTGCAGGTGCTCGGGCAGATACCCAGCAGAGTCCTCTCCAACTGCAGCATGACTCCTACTGACAGGAACACCTTTCATAAAGTCCTGGAGACTTGGACCAGAGGACAACTCAGTCCTCAACTTGTCCACACTTGTTGTTGTTGCTGTCCTCCTCTCCCTCGAGGTAACGCTGGGTTTAGCTGAACTGGAGCAGTAGCTGTGTTGTAAACATCTCCAAAGACGTGGAGTAGAAGACAGAGGCCTCACAGTCCTGAGGATGAACTCCATGATAAGTTAGCTTTAGCACACAGAGCTACACGCAGCTAACAATCAGGGCTAGCTCTGGTTCCAGTGAGTCGTAGTAGTTTGCGTTTGCATCCCTCAGTGTGTTGTCATGTCTTGTTGGTGTGAGTTAGCAACTGTGGCTAAATGTCATTCAGACATGTGTAGTGGTCACAGATGTATTGATACCAAGAGACTTATCTCCTCGCACAGACTAACGTCACAGGAACTATCTTGTGTCAGAGCGATCCGTTATCTAAACTTGTCCGCTGGTACGTCACACCTCAGGGTCCGTAAGACAATCGTACTCCACTGAAATAAACGTTCCGGAGACATGCGTCTATTGAATTTTGTATTTTGGATATTGATAGTCTACAGATCCAATTTAATATTTTGATTGCACTTTGAGTTCCCCAAGGATATTATACAACAACAACAATAATAATAATAATCTTTAAAAGATAGTTTTTCTTTACAAATGTATTTGCTTGTTTGTTTCCCCACCAGCTGTCAGAAATCAACGTTTATTATAATTTTAGGGTGATATTGGTTGGAAGTTTATTGTTTTCATATTTAAAATCTGACACAAAACAATATGTATTATGGCATTCTAGGCTCGAGACATTGTTCCAATTGAAATGCAGATTTTTGTGATTTTTATTCTTATTGTCAGAATTGGTCTATTTTTAATATGAACTTTTGGGAAACTACATAAGGTGTATTTGTTATTCTGTATTTGTATGGAAAATGTTTTTTTTTAAAGTAAGCTGGAGGAGGTAAAGAGAGGTGGAGGGGGAGAGAGAGAGAGAGAGAGA
>JAFBJT010111912.1:45969-71483 GCA_016785325.1 Chascanopsetta lugubris | reverse complement strand
GGAGGGAGGCCGGGCGGCAGGCACTTCTGAGGCAAAGCTCGCCTCTAATAAAGGGGGCGATCAAACATGTTCTCTCCGCTGTGAAAGAAAATATTATTCTAGAGAAACGGCAGAACGGGGCGACGGAGGAGGGAAAGGCCGCGCTCCGTGCCAATTCCGTCTCCGATGCGATGGCTCTGATTTGGTTTCAGGGATCGTTGCGGGAAATTGAAAACAAATGTGCAGCGTTTGATGCGCTGCCCCTCGCGGATCTCTCTCTCTCTTCTTCTCTCTCCGCTCCTCTCGCTGCCTTGTTTTGCGCCGCTTCTTTCCTGGCCGCCCTTCACAATGGAAACTCCACATTCCGCGTCCCGCTAGGAACAACAAGGCCTCTCCGACGCGCACACTTTCCCACAAACGAAGGCCTTTCTCTTATCGCGCTCAAAGTCAAACAGCACCACGCAAACAGCCAGAGAAACCAGAGAGACAGATCTTCTCCTCCCTGCCGGGATCCTGGAGTAAAGAAGTGCATGGCTTTGTTTTGTTGACACTGTGGAGCCATCATTTGAAGCGGGCGCGTTCACTTTCGGAACTCAGACTTGGGACGTTTTCCCCAACGCGCCTTTTTTAATATATTTTATAATCGTGCACTTATGTCGTTGTGGTAAACAGCACTTTGGCCGCACACACACACACTGTAAGTACACAAACACACAGAGCCCGCACCCAGCTGACTCAGCAGGACGCCAGCACTCATGCCACCTTCCCCGGCGCACGTGCAGAGGAGCTGACTGGCGTCCGGCGTGAAGCGGGATGACATTATCCCCGGGGCCCGAGTGATCGGGTGACCTCGTCCTGCTGGTGACGCCGCCTGCCCTGCGCACGCACATCGGCAGACAGTCTCCTCGCACGTCGGCCTCGTCCCCGTTGACTACTGCGCTCACTTTATTGACGGCGTTGACTCGGGGGGGGGGGGGGGGGGACCCCCGCGGGGGGGGGGGGGGGGGGGGAACCCTGCGCCACGTTGCCAAATAATGCGCCGCGTGGAACTGCATCATCTCTGCAATCTGAATCCAATTAGCGGGAACCCACGGGAAGTGCGGGATGGCGGGGGCTTGCAGGGAGGGGCAAGAATGGAAGGTGTGAGTGTGTGAGGAGAGGCAGAGGTGGAGAGGCACAATTCACACGCTCTCTCCTGCCTTTTATGGAGAGTTCCTCTGCCCCTCATGTGACATTCAACGACGGCTTTGTTCTGTGAGAACAGGGGGAGGCTCACCTTTATCTGCTGAGTTCCCCGACAGTACCAAAATGGCAAAGAAGAGATCAAGCCCACCCCGCCTCCTCCCTCCCTCCCTCCCTTCCTTTTTCACATTCCTTTATTTAATCTCGCTTTTCACTCGCAGGGGTCACCGGTGTAGCGGGGCATCGCTCCCCTCTCTCTCTCTCTCTCTCTCTCTCTTTCTCTCTCTCTCTCTCTCTCTCTCGGTCTCTGTCTCGCTCTCTCTCTGAAAGAAAAACAGAGACATGTTTGCACGCTCGCTGTTCCCCCCTCATCCTCCGTCGATGCAAGGACACGACAAAGAGACACTGAATAGATGAGGCACTGACAGCCAGGGCTCGGCTGCGCTGCGGCAGGATATGGTAATGCGAACCAAATGAGTCTCGCGCGCATGGTGAGTGGCCCTCGAGACAGATCCCTTCCTATGAAAGGGGTGTTGAAACATACGGTAATTGCTTTCAGTGTCGTTTGGCAGCAGCGCCTCTCCCGACTTCGGCGGCTTTTTATAGACGGGGTAATTCTCCATTATTCTGCCGGAGTTGCGTTTCAGAACGACGGGGGTTGGAGGGGGACGGGGAAAACCGGCGAGGTGGCAGCGGAGGTGGCTGTGGCGCATTAAAAAGACTTCAGAAGTGATAAAAAACAAAATGGGAAATTGGGATGGAAAAGCACTTCCACTGGGAATCATTCGTGTGCTGGTTTGGTCGCAGGCACTGTTACTCAGGACCAGAGGGACTGTTCCTGTTCGGCTCCTTTGATGGAAACCTAATCATTTTATTTTATTTATTTTATTTTTTTTAAAGTGGCTGCACCGGGAGTCGAGGGTGTACGACAATTATGTTGCAAGGTGCAAAGGTGACAAACACCGAGATACACGTGGCAAACATGGCTGCCTCCTGTCTGCGGCTCTGAATTATTAAAGAGCGGCAGGGGAACAGCAGCTGGCGAGTTGAGCCAATAAAAAAAAAAGAGATGAAAGAAAAAAACAAAACAATATGTGATTGCAGCTTTTCTTCATTTCCCTCCGACATGTGACTGGACTGTCTCCAGATCGAGCGAGTGTCAGCCTCCTTTTCATGGCAAACTGATTTGTGGTGAGATTTTGACACAAAATGGCTGCCATGAATCACCGGCGCAGACTGGCAGGCTGCTGACAGATGAAGTGCCTTCCACTCCTGCCTCACCTCCGCCTCTGCCATTCTCCGATGCGATACGGCGCGGAGAGACCACCTTCATGGTTCCAATCATAACGCAATCAGCTTCGTTTTGAATAATGGCGGTGGTTAGCGCCACGTCTCATCGCAGCTCGGCGGAGCAAAGTCTTGCCGCACCCCATCACTTATCGGTTCAGGCCTGCGAAATGTCACCACGTGTCACTGCGCGCAGAACTCGCCTCGAGAAGCGAGGTGTTACAGTGCTGGACTTAATGTCCATGATGTCACCTCTCCTCTCCGCGCTCCCTTTATTTTCCTTACGCCGTCTGGCAGCGCCGAAATGGCACTGGTGTATTTATTTGGACTGTTCCCCCTTTCTCTTTGCAGAGGATGACATCAGCAGTGGAGATGAGCAATGCCTGGCAGCGCTCTCCGCTCTGAGGCTGCGGTCACGGCTGCGCGGAGGGAAGCTCCTCCTGAGACGTGGACTGGGAGCCAGGAGGCTGCAGACGACAGCGTGGTACGTCCAACACATTTCATCACCTCCTTTAAAGCGTACCAGAGACATCCCGGCGTTAGATCAGCACATGCAGACACACAGTATGTCTCCGTGCTGCAAGCTTGAGATGAAAAATGAATGATTCTTTCTATTAGTTTATGGCTTGTTTGATTGCATATAATCACCTGCACGGATGAATTGTTTTCATTACCCAACGAGACTATGTTTACATCAGGAGTGAGTCCTCTTCATTGAGGCCGCCATGTTCCATAAATCCCATATTTCCTCGGTGCCTTTTGACAGATTTGTTACGGGGAACTTTTCTTTTTCCTCGTTACACATCAGGTCATTGATTTATCATATTCTTTCTATACATAATCTATCATGAGAGTCACTGATCAAGTCAGAGCGGGCAGCAGCTGCTGATGAATATCAGACTCAGCAGTCGGTCTGTGTTATTCTTAAATTGAATAATATGGCCCAGACAAGTGGAATGGCGCAGCTTACTATTACACTTGGAAAAAATATTCTAAGCATATGCAAATATATATAGACCAGGAACTTCCTTAAAATAAGAAACAATTCCTCTAAGTCAATTTTTTTTTTTTTTACAACAGATGAATAGTTCATAGAGCAGTGTCACCTGCAGTGACAGCCATGCACACACCGAGTCCCACTGAAGAGGGGGGCAGCTCTTTGTGTTTCATGTTCAGTTCTGGGTGGTGTTAAGATGCAAACAGTGTCAAACTGCATAGTGATCTACTCTCAAAACACACAGCATTTCTACTAAATCTAGCTCTACGTTCTTTAACAACATTCGTGCTCAGCGCAGTGCTGGCACCAGAGATGAAAACGCCGCTCAGAGCTGAATCAGACATGCGAAAGAAATTAAAATAAATCACATCTGATCATGTGACAGCTCCAGGCAACTCTTGGAAACTCGGAATATTAAATTAAACCGTATAGGAAAACATTTAGCTGTCAGGTTTTGAACTTTAATTTCCTCTGACACTATAAAGTCACGGCTGACTCTGATCCCAGGCTGCGCACGAGGCATCGTTACGTGAGCGTAACTTTGTGATTTGTTTGTAATGATTGCTTTAGTCGCAATACTTAGTGTATGGAATACACATAGATGGATGACATGGGTTACACCGCAACACTGTGGCCACTTTGGGCTGAATTCAGGCACAAGAGTTTGCAGCTTGCCAACAATACGCCATTGACAATGCCATTGTACGTAGGCACACCCGTTCGCACGTTTGATTGCATTCAGGTGGTTCTAAAGTGGTGGAAACGTCATTACATTTATGGGCTTTTGGTCAGGGGTTGAAAAAACTGCTGGGTTGTGTGTGTGTGTGTGTGTGGGGTGGGGGTGGGGGGTAAGGAAAGAAAATGATTAGGACCAGAAGGTGGTGCTGGACCAAATGTGGTTGATGACATTTCAACATGATGGGAACATCAGCAGCACCAGATTTCATGGCGATCCTGGTGATAGCTCTGAATGCGTTTCTCTCAAAACCACAAACGCCGTCCATTGTCGGAGGATAACCAACATCAGAAGGAACAAGAATGTGTTTTGAACATTCAGAGGATAACCAACATCAGAAGGAACAAGAATGAGTTTTGAACATTCAATGGCAAAATCATAGCCCCCCCCCCCCCTGACTAGCACTATCATTCCTTCGAGCCCCAGTGCTACTGTATGTTTTTATTTTTTTTTATTTTTACCACAGTTCCACCAATATCATCAAAGAGGGGGAAGAAGCATGATGCTTACGTCACATATTGTATGCGCTAAGCAATGTTAGAATTATAGGATTTTATTTAAAGGTTCATTGTGTTAGTAATGGTTTTTTTTTTCTATATTGGCAGAAATTGAAGGTACGGTGTGTAAGATTTATTGACATAAGCTCTGGTTGCCCTCAGTTGTCACGGAAGCAAGTCATGTTATGAGGTGATAATACATTTGTAAAGTCAATATATCATTGTTTTTTTATCCTAGTCCCACAGATATAAGTGAGAAAAATTGACCAATGTCTTCCACACTGCACCTTTAAATATAATTATGAGTCTACGTTTTTCTTTATTTCTTTCTTCAAGTATAATCATTACAGGTTTTGATATAGATTTTTTTTCAACCCCCACATCAGTCCCTTTATATTTAAACACCAGCAGCAGGTCGTCTCAACAAAGGGGTCCAGAGTATTTCAGCAGTAGCTCAGATGGAGAAGGAGAAAAAGAAATAAAAAGAAATTGACAAATCAAACGAGGAAAAACTGAATGACATAATCCCTGCGCTACTTCAGTGTTTCCGTGCGATGACGGTGCAGTTCGTCACGCAGCGAGTGTGAGCACCACCACCGCAGCGGGCGAAGTGGAGGAGTGGAGCAGTGTTTGTCAGGGAGATTAGTGGAACGTAAACAAGGGAAATCGTGAGAGTGAGAAGCCGCTCGCAAACGATTTGGCTGTCGACCGAAAAGTAAAGTTGACCAGACCAATCAAATATGTGGCATTCGAAGGAACTGCGAGGGAGCCGGGGCCAGGGAGCGTGAATCTCTCTGCAGCTCATAGGATTTGACGCTGATCCCGGTAGGAAGATGCCAAGGTATCAAAACACCGAAATCCAAACCGCTTTAAAACAGAGGAGGAGAAACCACCGCTAAAACTCCAACTTCCTGTCAGCTCATGGAAGAAATGACTCACTGCGGTGGGCTGTTTATCGGCTCCTTTTTCGTAATCATACGCTCTTGTTTTCTGTTTTCAAACGGCCGTGGGATCCCCCGTTACTGAGAGGAAGAGAGAGGAAAAGGATCCAAACGTATGTGTCCATGTTATTTCCATCATGAGTTCGAAGCCCACGTGCGCAAAGGCCTGACGAGCCCTCTGTCGTCCAACAGCTCCCACAAGTTCCGTGGCTGCGCCGCTGTCTCTCCTGCTCCTTATTGCGCCCAGATGCTGTAAAAGTCTGCGGCCCCATTGTCACCCAGGGTGACGATTACAATCACACAACAGCTCCTTTTCACCGTGACACGCAGTCAGATCTCACATTCGCTACCATAAACATTGTCTTATCTGCGGGGGGGCGGGTGGGGGGTGGGGGTCTTGTCATTGACGGCCCCATCCGGGGAGCCTCTCCACTTCAAATACACATTTTCATACATACCGTGAATTCTTGTGCCGCTCCTGCTGCCTGAGGAATGACAGGTCTGCGCTTCTTTTTGCATCGGCTATAATCTCTGTTTATATACTCTGGCATGCAGTCAGAGGCTTGTGTGTGTGTGTGTGTGTGTGTGTGTGTGTGCGCGTGCGTGCGTGCGTGCGTGTGTGTGCGCGTGGTTGGGGAGAGTAGTTTCTGCCTGCATATGTGCATGTGGGAGTGTTTCAGTGGAGGGAAAGTAATACAGATGTGTGTGTGTGTGTGTGTGTGTGTGTGTGTGTGTGTGTGTAGACGCCGTGTTTCCTGTCAGGCTCTGCAGCTCGATGGAGGCAAAGTCCATCAGGCGGGCGGGCGGGCAGCAGGCAGGCAGTGCTGTGGGCTTATTGAATGTTGGTTCAGGCCTGCAGGGAGGGAGCGCGCAGGCTTCCTTAATCACGGCACAAATGCCTTTATTCATCTTCAGAACAGTGCAATTAATTTCAGCGCCGGTGTCAGAACCTTCGGGGAAATCTGACCTGTTATTGGCTCTCGGAGCCGTGCATGTTCTTTCTCTCACTCCACCCACTTGACAGGCGTTCAAAACTAATTTCAGGGCTAATATTGTAGTCACATGCACAGCGTCCAGACTCTCACTCTGAAGTTCCTTTGTTGCACATTTACCAGATTCATTGTGGATGCGCTGACTGTGTGTAAAAGGCTCCGAGAGGCAGAACAATGCTGTGTGAGGAAACTCGGCACCTGAGTGGCTTTTCTGATTAATTAAAAAAAGTATCCAAGAGTGCACTAATTATGAATCTGGCAACATGCACTAAATCACTCTATAAGGATAAGGATAAGGATTAATTGTACAGGGACGTATTTAATTGCTAGATTTTCAAATCCAGTGAGCATTATCTTCAATCATTCAAATCTTCGACTGACCCATAAAATGGTGAGATTTCTCGAAGAGTCTGAGTGGTTTTTAAGTAACAGCTTTTCCTCGTATTTTTGTTTGGTACAGTTCGTCTAAACTTGAGCACGGAGTGAATTTGCTGGTGCCGGCACATTTCTGCAGTAAATGTCAACTAAAGTGTGTCAAGTCTTTACAGTAGCTGTGTGTGTGTGTGTGTGTGTGTGTGTGTGTGTGTGTGTGTGTGTGTGTGTGTGTGTGTGTGAGACATTAAATCCAGAACTGTGGCCTTTTCTGGGATTCTGGAAAAAAATACTTTTACGTGTTTTCCTGACAAGGACAACAAAACTATTTTAATTTTGATTTCTCACGCAGACATTTCTGTATAATTATTTTCACACATGAAAATGCACCCATTTTTAATCTATTTATTTATTAATTATCACCAACCAAGCTGGAATTAAAACTTATATTGGATGAAAGGGTTAACAAAAATATACACATGCACAGAGAGATTTCGTGCTCTTAAATTGAATACGCCTCTTTGCCTTTAGCACAGGAATTCTGGTCATTTTGAGTGACATGAAATAGCACTAAATACTGTTTGTACACAAGAAGGTCAGCATCCACATATCTTTCACTTTGCCTCGACCCTTAAAGCACGATTCCAAAGAGACACCTTCAAAGATAAGTAATCATTATGGATACAAGTTATAAAAAAACGTGAAAGAAAAACTTTCGGAGATTGCAAAACCATACAGGGCTGTACGTGTGCTCTCCGGAGATTCGGATCCAGGAGATGTTTGAGGGCGTCCGAGCTGCGGTGCTGTTTCACAGGGTGAATCATGACAGAGATTGATTTAAAGCTGAGAGAAACCAGATGCGACCGCAGCAGTTCTGAATAACTGGGAGTAATCGCGCTCCCAGATTTCTGACCATGCGGCTTCAATAACTGCCATAATCACCAGCCTCCTGAATATTGAAGTGCTCCGTGAAGGTCAGACAAGGTTATTAAATGTGTTATTTATAGATGATGATATCCAGAAGTTTCACTGTGTGGACCAACGCTGATGTGGTTTGTGGTAAAATTAAAGTATTGAGTCTAAACCGTCTTGCTTAAAGGTCCAGTGTGCAGGATTTAGTGGGTCTCAGTAAAACGTGAGTCTAATATTCATTATCATGTTTCCATTCTCATTAGAGGCAGTCCCTTCATGTCTAAGCGTGGAGTGTATGATTTCCCCTCGATCATTATACGATCAGATTCAGGGAGTACACCAAGCTTCATGTAGTGGCCAAATAATCACTGCAACTTATATTTATTTTCTCTAATCCAAGACACCCTGTGGGTTTGACTATTTATTCATTCATTTTTGGCGAGTCAACTTCTCTGTATCATTTTATACCCACCCCTCATATGAATGATTAAAGATTTCTTATTTGTAAGAATGCTTTCTCCGTTACAATCAGTTGCACTTAGAGCTGCAGGACATGGGGATGCGTGTACCTGTGCTCCACTAAACATGGAGGTACGAACAAGGAAGCACGACTTTCTACGTTGCATTCTGCAAAGACCTTTTGTAACAGTTAAATAAAACAAAAAAATCAACAAAAAAATAAATAAATAAAAGGCCAACTAACTAACCCACCTAGTTTTCCAAGTCCAACTATGATTCACCTGCAATATGAGGCTGGAGGCTAACGATCCCTGTGCTCACAGTGTCTGATTCTTGCTGCTCACACTATTCATAGATAAAAGCAGCTCATCGACATCACATAACATAGCGGCAACACTAATGAGCGAGCAAGCCACCGACCCGCTACAGAACAGTGTGCATCGGTTGCGACAGGGTGGAGATGGAGAAGCTTCATCGGCCACTTTCCATCCGTCAGCGTCGCCATGGTTGCAGATGTTGTTGGTGGGTTTCCACCTGTGCGGTGAAATCAAAGGTGCTGATGCGGGGTAATTGAGATATGGCTTTGTTTCAGCTGTCAGAGAGCCAGTCATTTGCCCACCAACATTTTCACTCGTCAGAAATCCAGCCTCTGACTCCTCGCTGTTTGTCACATTTGCATAAACACATGGATTGACAAACAGCAGGAGATGAAGCAGAAATTTGTTCCCACTCAAAATCAGGTGTGAAGCTAACTGATATCATGAAATGTACATTTAGATGTGAAGTTCCACGTATCCATCACCCACAGCCCCACCCTCCCAGCCTGCAGGAGAACCTATGCTAGACTTGCCATTAAATCTCAGACCATGTTTAGCATGTCCACTATGAGCTACTGAAACAACATGGCGGCCCCCCTAGAGGGGACGCATGTAAATATACATCAATGGGCTCATTTTAGGGCAATGGAAAAGAAATCAAACACTTAGGTGATGATAAGGTCACGAAAAGGTCAGTATGCAACTGTTTTGTAACGTTTGTATTTGTAAATATCCGTAAATGATCTTATCTCTAAATAACCTATTACTGGACGTAGTTTTCGTCGTGCTGATAAAATGTCAGTTCAGAAATTCAGGTCAGCTTCAAAATGTTTGAAGTGTGTCGCTCAGGACCGCGCAGGAGCCGGCAGTCGCTTTAAAGAGTTGACAGGACAAATATGAAGAAGCAGGGAGAGAAAAAAAACATGGCTTGTCCTCCAATAACTCCCCGAGGGTGTCTGCAGAGAGAGTGCGAGTGTGTGTGTGTGTGTGTGTGTGTGTGTGTGTGTATTGGTGGACTAGCGTCTGCATATGTGCGGACAAGCATGCGTGTGCATGCTGTTTATTAATGTGCGCACGCGTCTGCCAAACATCTGGCCTCCCCTCCCTCGCAGTGTTTGAACATTTGCACAGCTCACTCGGGTCAAAACAACAACTGCCAAATAAGTCATTAGGAGTGAGTTTATGAAAGTAACGGCACATGTTCCCGAGAGCGACTCATTATTCACCTTCATGAGTTTCCTTCCTCCGCATCTTCCGCCCAAATCACTTATAGATGACCCCGTTTTCATCCACTCGCCTAACGGGCCTCACGGCCTCGCTGGCTGCACTCTCCTAATATTTACATTGTGGTGGAGCCGTTGACCCTATATACGTTTTTGTCCAGTGTCCCCCCCCCCACCCCCCCACCCGTTTAGACAGATGATTCTTTAAGCAGGGAGAAAATGCACAAAAGGACATTTCATCTGGTGGCTGTCGTGGCACAGATCCTGCTTATTCCCTCATCTCTTTCTAATTATGCAGCGCGACGTATTTCAAATTGCTCCATAAAATGTGTTTCATGTAAAAAAGTAAGGGCAGAGAACCCAATTAGCGCCGGAGCAATGAGAGAGCATGCTGTTCCTGCTCAATAGAGTCAATTATAAGTGGACGCGCTTGTGCATGTGAGTGCGTGTGTGTGTTTGTGTGTGTGTGTGTGTGTGTGTGTGTGTGTGTGTGTAAGAGTGAAATGAGCCACATGGGACTCATCTGCACCTGAACTGACAGAATCACACCGCCACTGCCTGGGCCATATTTTCATGGCGCATTAAGAAGTGGTATTTAATTGCCAGCAGATCCACTAAATTGATTTTGATTTAAATTGACCTGCAAATGTGGCATTTAGTTGAAAAGATGAGCTTGATTTAGTCACTTATTAGTGGCCTAGTGGGCTGAACAACCCCATCCCGTGATTTAAGGCTAACCACGTTTGATACAGTTCCGATATGGTAAGCACATGATAAAAGACCGTGACGCAAGTTCTTTATTCCCGTTTGGATTGGCTCAGGTCGGAGCACTTTCCCTTTTTATTTCTTTTTTTTTTTTTTAGCTCTAAGTGAAGTTATTTTTCTGCGTGGTCACTTCAGACTGCGAATAAAGATGGACGAGCAAGGAACATCTCAATTTATGGTGCCGGGCTGCACTCAGGGTCATAAATCTCGCCTCCTCCATGGCAACAGAAAGGACATATGGGATTAACTGACATACTGCATATCCACATGTTTTCTTTCACTTGTAATGTCTCATGAAATGTATTAATAGGCAGTGTATACAGACTTAAAATAGATCAGGTGCATGTTTCTAAAGCAGAGGTGCCAAACTTGTGGCCCGCGTGCCAAATGTGGCCCGTATGATCATTTCATGTGGCCCGTGAGACCTTAAAGGCATATGATTGTCTACACATAAAAAAAACAAAAAAACATACATTGCCCATGAACTCTAGTTAATTACACAGCCCACATTTTACGTGTCGCAATACATTCAGTGTGTTTACATTTTCACATTCATGTAAACACATATACAATTTTCGTAACTTGAATAAGTGATAATCAAATTTGGTTATTTTACCATATGTTAAGTAGTCATTACATTTAGTCTCACAGTTAAAAGCGGCGCCTTGAGAGCAGCCATAATGCTGATGTGGTCCTAGGTGGTTTTCTTTACGTACAGGAGCTTATTGACCATGATGAAATATGACTACAACATCGACTACATGAAATATACATTTTCTTACATCGAGGACAAAAAAAAACCCAAACTGCTCCATCTTAAACAAAATACGCCTCAATCAGGGCTGCGGCCCGTCATTAAGGGTTAATAGTGGGTCCCCAAACCAGACTACTTGAGAACCACTGGTCTAAAGGATGATTTTAATGCTGCTCGATACCATTATCACTTCTGTGTGGCTACAGATGATGTCACCAGCACAAATTGATGGCAGTGAAAATGTGGATTTATTGTTATTGTCAGAAATATAGATAGGCCTTCCAATCACTGGTCACGACGCCGATACCTCCACGGCCCCAGGTCGTCATTTTAAATGAGAACTGGTTCTCAATTGACCTACCTGGTTAAATAAAGAATTAGAATATAATTAATTAATTTAAAAAAATTATGAGTAGTCGCAAGGTTTTTTTTAATTTGTAAAAATGTTTGCTATTTTTTGTTTTGCTGCAAAAACCACAGAAGAAGAAGCTGTGAAAAAGTCCCATTTCTTTGCAGGAACAGTATCTGAACACAACACTGTTGCCATTACTGATTTTTCCATGCAGCTTGGTCTCACAGCCTGGTGACACACACACACACACCTACACACACACACACACACACACACACACACACACACACAAACACACACTCACACACAAACACACACACTCACACACAAACACACACAGTGGCAGCCAGATAAGTTGTAGTTAGCCATTCTGGGGCTGTGTGGTGTCAGGGAATGCTTTGGCTATAGATCTCCACTCCGCAATAACTAATGCGTCTCCTGACCTTGGCTACGTATTAAGAGGAGTTTGGCCCATTTAGAGTGGAGAGGGGGAGGAAGGGGGGTGGGGGGGGGACCAGGCATCAACAACCGATTTGGCACAAAGTCCCTCACAGAAGCGATTAAAGCTCCAGATTTCAATGAGCCATTTAGCCCCTTCCTTAGCTTTCGGCTGGAGAGCTCAATGTGAGATTAATTGTTCTATCCGAGCCACTGTGCTGGAGACGAATGCAGTTTCCCTCGCGTTCAATCTCCCTCTGCACTTTCTCCATTCACATGCTCACGTTGTCATTGCATGTCAACATACAGGAGATGTGCCTGCAAACACATTTGAGCGATATTCAAGTTCTTCTTTTATCGTGTAGTGCTGTTTTCCTTCATTTTTTTTTTTTTTTTTCGTTTTCCTTACATTCACTCATGTCTGTGCCATTCCAAGGCATTAGTGTTTCTATGGTCTGGGTCGGCAGTAAACAAATTACATTTGATAGTTGACTTTTCCGTCGATGACTTCTCCAACGTGTCCGGCAGAACGACCAACGCCAAATTTCATAATGAGCAGCAGTTTAATGGTCATAAAAACAACATGGCGAGAAACTGCTCGTTCCTTTTTGCATTTGCACTGCGTCGTGCAGCCGCTGCCGCACTTCGAGGGGACATGCGCTGTTTAGAAACATCCATCTATTGTAGTAATTATCTTCTAATCAATGAATGCATTATTTGCTGTCGCCCTATTACTCACCCCCCCCCCCCCCCCCCCCCCCCTGAAGGTGTCTTGGCGTCTTAACTCCCCCTGAGTGCGCAGGTGTCAACGAGACAGGAGCAGGTCACCGGTGTTAATCGCGCCCTTCATACCTCTTCTTTTCCCCAGCTCTTCATTTTTCCACCACACTTCCTTCTGCCACTCCATTCGCAGGTCAACGCCACTATTGATTTACACCCCTAACCTAATCACTTAGGTAACATTTCCCTGGCGGCTGCTTCCCCCCCCCCCCCCCCCCCCCCCCCCCCCCCCCCCCCCCCCCCCCACCCACCCCCATGATTCATCGCCGAGCAGTGAAATCTCCCAGTTGCCACTAATTAAGCGTAAGGTCAGCCTTTAATCATCACCTGCTTTGTGCAGCGCGAGCGACTGCCCTCGCTGCTCCGACGCCCGGCTGCGAAGGGCCCTGCAGGACGGGGCCCGTCCCGCCAAAGGAATAAAGAAAACATATTTCCGTTCGAGCTGCGCCGGACGATTACAAGTCCCGTCGCTGCAGCCGCCTCAGAGCCGTCTATTTTGCTTTGGCGAGGGAGCCGGAGAGACGAACGGGAGGAATTCTGTGGGAAACTGACTGTTCCCCGGGCTTGATCATTGAGCTCGACGCAGGCAGATGCTCGACTGAATCATCCACACGCACTCGACGCGCACATACGTGTGCATATTGGACGGGCTGCCCGGGACCAGCTCATTCCAACTGACGTTTATGCGCTATAAGTGCCACTTTGGTTCTATGTTTGATGATTTAACCACTTTCAACACTCGCCAAGGGCCCCCCCCCCCTCCACTCCTCTATTCCGTCTCACACCCACGTACACACACACACACACACACACATACACACACACACACACACACACACACACACACATTAGCTGGTCCGCACAGTAATGAGTGACTGTACACGGCAGGAGTTTAACCTTTTGCTGCGTGTGTGTGTGTGTGTGTGTGGAGGGAGTGAAAGTGTGGCCTTTTGGAAGATTACCCATTTTTTTGGGTTTTTATTTTTTTTTTTCACTAACAATTCTTTGCTTTTCCCATTGCGCTGGGAGGTCAAAGGTCAAGGCTTGTGATTATAGCTGTTGGAAATGATTGTATGTCTGTGAAAAAGCAGCATTTCTCAATTCAATGTAAAGACGACGAGGGACCAGCTCCTTCCTTTCATTCAGTCGTACATGTGCGACATCTGTGTCAACAGCTCGCTTTGTCATTAAGAATCCAAGCAGTGTGATATTTCCTTTTCAGATGGATTCACGTGCGGCTCGGGATGTAACACTGCGTCATTTGTCACACGGTGCACTTGCGATCGCTGTTATTTACATCTTAGCGCGGCTGTGAGTCCTTTCATGATGAATCGAAGCTGAGATGGAAAAGCACGGCACTTCAAGGGACCCTCGTTTTTTCATTATTCCCCAGCCTCGCATCCGCAAAAGTGTGAGCGTTTACCCGCAAATCTGGACAAACAAACGCGTTGTTGTCGTGAACTCATTTGGCTTCGAGGGAGAACGAGTTCACAACGACGACGCCTTCGGTCACAAACCTCGCTTCACTTTCACGTCACGCCCTCGGGAGGTCGAACGACGGCGCTTTATGGGGGAACGCTGCGGGAAGGGAGCAGTCATAGGCTCGTATGACTGGGCGCTGGCCATCACACTCAATTCCTGTAGAGGTTGGGGGACGGGGGGGGGGGGGGGGGGGGGGGGGGGGGGGGGGGGGGGGGGGGGGGGGGGGTTGCGGAAATGGCCCACCGGTGTCCCAGGTGATGTATGTCTGTGCAGAGGGTAATTGGAACAGGCGCGGGGAGACGACTGCCGCGCTCAGAGGCAGCATGCGGCCGACAGGCGCGCGCAGACCGGGGAGGTGGCCCGGCACCAAGTGGTCCATCCGCCGGGGAGAGGCCTGGTGATGGATGGGGCGCAGGAATGCCAGACTCCCTCCCGGAGATTGAGAGCCGGTCTCTGGGTGCCAGAGTGGCAGAAACAAATGGGTGAGATAGAGTTTGGGTCACATTGTTAAGAACTCCCAGCCGCTGATACCTTTCAGGTCTCGTGGCCTCTCGGAGGTTTTTTGGGGGGGGGGGGGGGGGGGGGGGGGGGGGGGGGGGGGAGACCTGGCCCACTGTCGAGACGCATCACAGCCTCTTAGTGTAGAAGGAGGCCAGACCCGGCTTGTATTAAGCACCGCGCGACTTTATATCATGATCATTTCCTGGCAATGACTGAAGTGGAATAATTTAACCTATTTTTTTTTTTTTTCCCCGAAAGTTTCGCATTTATTAGTTTCACGATTTCGGGAAGTTGAGCCTTTTTTCCTTTTCTCACAGTAACAAGGCAACGGCCCAAAATATCCGAATCCGAAGGAAACCGTGTGTCTCGGAGGGCACGGACTCACCACACTTCATTGGAAATTGAGTGAAAATGATTTTGTGGCCACTACGACAGCACCCGTGGGTGACCGGTCGAGTACGAGACGCGTCTCACGCGCAGGTCCGTTGGCGTCGACCGTAAAAGCAAAACCTTCACGTCAAGAGGGTTTTTCACCCAGTATCAAATTGCGAGTCGATACCTTTGGTTTTGGGAGCACCTGTGGTAACGAGAGGAATGTTTTAATGATGCAGGTCTCAGTGTTTGGCACAAATGTTCTGCCGTATCGTTCTATTCTACAAGAACTGCGCCGTTTGCAGGAGGACAAGCAGCCACTTGTGTTCATATTCGGCACGAAGCGTGGAGCAAATCTTAAAGGTGCAATGTGTAGGATTTCGGCTATTTTTGTAACTTCTGTTGGTATCGAAAATATTACAAAACAATGACATAATTACATCTTTATGAACTTATAATCACCGAAATGCTCAGTTGTTTCCAATGACCCTTAAATGAGCCATTTCATGTATATTTAGATGAGGAGTAGGATGGCGTTCGTCGAGGGGGGTGGGGGTGGGGGGGGGGGGTGCGCACGGATCGGGCCGCTGCATAGCCTGCAGTTTCCCCACAAGGTTTACAGCTTTTGGGGGGGGGGGCGGGGGGCACACACAGGAATCATGATAGCCATGTGTTTCTTTTAATGATAACAGTCATCATCAGAACTGAACTATTCTCTGACGCGCGGGGGAGCGTTCGTGTGTGTGTGTGTGTGTGTGTGTGTGTGTGTGTGTGTGTGTGTGTGTGTAGGCACATGGGGTCTGTCCGAGAGCGGAGGAGAGGAGACGGAAATGACATGCTGACGTGTAATGTGTGTGTGTGTGTGTGTGTGTGTGTGTGTGTGTGTGTGTGTGTGTAGGCACATGGGGTCTGTCCGAGAGCGGAGGAGAGGAGACAGAAATGACATGCTGACGTGTAAATAAGATAAATAAGATACGCTTTATAGTTGATTTAATGAAAGAACAAGTTAGAGACCTGTTTTATAGGAGCGGTCACCTTCACTGACGTCTGTTGTGATCTTGTGCATATAGAAAATTAAATGAATGTGATCCTCCAGGGGGGGCGGACGGTGCCGTTGCTGTTGTCGGTTTGAATCGTACATCAATAATATAAAAGGATTTAGATTTTTACTTTCCTCAAGTTGATCCCCATAAAATTGAATATTCATGACTCTATTGTGCCTGCGATTGATTAAGAGTCTACTCAGCTACAGCCTCTTCGAAACCAACGAGCGGAACTTTAACAAACAAACAAAAAAAACAAGAGGAAGAAGAATAAAGCAACATGTCTCCTATGGATTCGATAAAAGCGAAGCAAACAGAGGAACCATTCGAATTCCAATCTGCGTGGGCTTGATTTCCCCCTTTAACATGATTCGGTTCGTTAACCCCAGAGGATGAACCAATTCATTATGCCCAAAAAATGGAAAAATCCTAAACGTGCGGCAAACGTTTCCAGGTGATCATCTCTCATGCATTTGCATATTGGAAACCTATTCTATCAGACTGATTTCCCAGGGAGACCTGTCACTTCTCATTCATTTTTCAATTTGCAATCGCATCAGCTCGGGCCCGCAGCCTTTGTTGAATCATAAAAAGGCTGTTTTCTTGGCCACCGCTCCGCATCCCCACTGCAAACCTATGATCTCGCTGCCAAACCAACCATGTGATGCATTGCTGTGATGCCGAAATGTGACAACTTAGCGACAGATAGCAGGCTGTCCGAAAAGACAGAAGGGAGGCGGCGAGTCCTCCGTCGTTGACGGCGCCTCCTTGACGCGATTGTGCCCCGGCTTGATTTCATTCCTGGGTGATTTCAGGTGCTGTTTGAAAGTCTGTCCCCATTTCCTTTGCCTCTCTCCGGCTGTCACAGGCGAGAGCGGCTCAGAGCAGCCTTTGTCTTGATGTATTAATTACACGGCACTTCTTTCACCACCGGCGCGAACCGAAGCGGGGGGACGATGGGGGCCGTTCCTTTTTTCCCCGAGCGCGGGGGGAGCACTTCTGTCCTCCTCCTCTCACCACGGTGGCAGAAGGTGCAGCAGATTAGGTGTCAGATGATATTTAATGTGAAGAGGGCCCGTCTCTTTCCCTGACACCCTCTCCTGGGCGCGCTGCTGCTCGGCACCGATACTCCACTGCTCTCAATCCAGGTCTCATCAAATGGCGCTCGAGCCGAAGGCAGGCAGAGTGAGAGAGTGAGAGAGAGAGAGAGAGAGAGAGAGAGAGAGTGAGAGAGAAAGCATGTGGCAAGGAGGAAGAACAAAGATAGTGAGGGACAGGGAAGAGGAGGCTGAAGAGAGGATGAGGTGGATGTCATTAACGGGGAGTGAGAGAGGGAAGAAGTCATAGACGGCGACGGAGAGATGTGAAGGGAGTGCACGCTGAGGGGAAGAGAGAGAGAGAGAGAGAGAGAGAGAGAGAGAGAGAGGAAAGAAAGACAGATTCGCCGCGTTTCAGAGTGAAAACCACTATGAGCTCACACTTCCCCGCCGAAGCCCACAGCGGCTGAATGGTTGTGACAGTGCGGGAGATAAAGGGAGGGAGAAGGGGGAGAGGATGCACACGGAGGAGCTCTGAAATGCGCGGGGATGAAAACACCTCGAGGGAAAAGGAGGCAGGGCACGAAGCGGAGTCCCTGGATGGGAATTGCCGAGGACTGGAGCTCCCGGAAAGTGTGACAGGATGCGGGGCCCGCGGGTCGCGGAATCAATTTAAGCGCCATCACGCCTCTCCACCTCCTTCTACCTCTCCTCCCCCCTCCACCCCCCCTTTTCACGTCCCTCCATTTTACAAAGCCCTTTTCTCTTCTCCCTTCTCTCTGCCGCTCTGCGCCCCGCTCCTCTGTTTTACTGGAGAGCGGCGGGAATGCGGCGGGAACGCGCCAGCGCGCCGCGCAGCTTCGCTTGAACGCTGGTCTCACAGCTGTCCGGCCTTTTTCTGCGCCAATTATGTTTTTAAAAAGACATCAGGGGCGAGCCGAGGCACGTGGCTGAAGGAGGCTGTTGCCGTCTCGCGAGCGCCAACGTGCAATCGTCTGCCCTTTTCCAAGCCTGCGGACCAACACTGGGGGGGGAAAGATGATGTATTTCATGCTGCAGAGTCCATCGAAGGGACGAATGGATCGGGTGGGCTCTCTGTATCAGCCGAAAATGATTCTTAACTTGGTATTGATGGGGACAAAGAGAAATATCAGCTCGTCCCTGCGCCGTCTTGATGGTTTCATCAGGGAAGCCAATGACCTGTGATGGCTTCACATACATCTCCCTTAAAGAGTCACTGCCTCTCCCCTGGGTGTTGCCCACAGAGCCGGCATATATATATTTATATATATATGTTTGGTCCAGTGCTGCTCTTAAAGCTTGATATCATCATGTTAATATTTAACAACTATTTTCCATTTCCCGGTGAATAATGTGCATTCCTGACGTCCTAATGAAAGATAGCAACTGGTTCTATCTTCAAAGATTCACCCAACGCTGTATTACCTGCCCGTTTGCAGGCTTTTAGCATTACTGTGGCAACCAATAATGTAATGATAGCCAATGGCGCTCGAGTAGTGATACGTACCAATGACATAATGAAATAAGTTATTTTATTTGCTGGTTAGGGCGTTATTGGCCCAGTATTAAAAAAACTGCAGCTGATCATATAATAACTCATTTAATTATTGGCTAAATGTTATTACCTTATTGGCTCAAACTTTTACTTACATTATTGGCAAGCTATTACGTTATTGGTTTTGTCACATTTAAAATGGGCAACAATTTTACCGAATGGGCAGGAATGACTTTATTATTCATTGGCTTTTTTTTAAGTTAATGGTTGCTACATGTACTATGGCATTTTCTTGTATGGTCCTTCAATTGAATCCTGTAAAACGAGGTCAAATACATAGGAACTTGTTACCCAGCGAATACAACTGAGTGCAACCACATGTACGTTTACATTTTCTGTCCAAACACGGCACTTTGACCGAAACAGCTGCTGCTCTCGTCCACATTGTGTTCAAATGCTGCACATCTGTTCAGTGTGTATGTCACCAATGCTGGAGACCGTTTAAACCTAAAAGCGACTCATCACTTTACATTGTTATCATCACTCAAACACAACTATGACATTGCAGAGTCCTTCAGCTGAAAGTAAACGCCCCTTTTAGGATCCCGAGCGCATTATCGGTCACATCATCAGATATATACGTACAATCATCGGGGACGATGGACGCCACGTCCCGTTTACAGCGCTTCATCAACAGTTACATTCTCCATCACGTGAACTCGTCCACCTCCCTCAGAGTGACGCGTACACAGGAGTTTAAAAAGGCCCAGGCTGTAGCACCTGACTCACATCTTCCTCCTTCCTGGTGGCTCTTATCCGGTCTCACCGCCACTCGAGCTGCCGGTACCTCGTCAAGTGTGAGGTGCCACAGCTGACGCACTCATGCTACCCAGGCTCGACTGGGCGTCTTCCTGTGATCTCCCTCTCTCTCTCTCTCTCTCTCTCTCTCTCTCCCTCCCCCCTTTCTCTCTCTCTCTCACACACACACACCCACAGATGAATAAATAATAATGCTAACTTACATGATCTACACTCTGTTCCCTCTGCCATCCCACAGACTGAGCTGCTGTGCACACTTGCACACTGATACGTGTGTATGTGTGCGCTTCGGTTGTGCCAGCCGCCATTCCTTTGTCTGCTACAAGTGATTGGAAAAGATAACGAAGTCAGAGTACTTAAATCAGAAACTGACATGTTTTTTTTTGTTGTTGGTTTTTTTTTTTGACTTTCCACCTCAAAAAAGTAATCTGATTACTCTAATCAAGTTCAATTATCAAGTAACTCCCAACAAGGTAGGTGTCCGTGTCATGTTGTGTTGCATTTGTGGTTAATTGTTGCTCCGGTGAAACCCGGATATTTATTCACTTATGAGATATTGGCACATTATTTTTTTCGAGACAGTTACTGGGATGTATTCTGAATTCTCACCTGGGAACTAATCACAATTTGTTGTGTATCCCTGCTCTTAAGGAGCATTAGGAGAATTGTCAGCTGAATTCCTGTCTCTGCCAAACGGAGCGATAAAGAACAGGATTTGTCAGATTTCCCAAAAGACGCGGCTCGGCTCAAGTTTGGACTCAGCCAGAATCTGGCCATGTGTGCCACACTCGCCCACACAGCACAGGGGAATAACACCTTTGGAGTTACAAGTGAACTGGCAGATGGTCAAGTCTGATTGAATCCCCCCCCCCCCACCCCCCCTCCTCGTCTCCTCCCTGCCTCTACAGGCTCCAGTGCACATTTCACATCTTGGCCAGCACTGTCCTTCTGTGTCCCACGTGGGCAGGAAAGCAAAAGGCTACCCGATCTACACACAGGTCCATGCCCGGCCGCTCCCTCTGGTTCTGGGCACTGTCCCGAATCAAAGAAATCAAATCCTCAGACTTGATTCACCCTTAATTCCCCCTGACAAATGGCCTCAGACAGCCCTCGGTCTTCCTCTGGCGCTGCTCTGCACTCCAGTCAAACAAAGGCGAAAGTCAATATTGCTGTAGAAATAAAGATTCTTTGTGGGGAGGGTTTTGTTTCTTTTTTTTTTTCTTTCCCTTTTCCCTTTTCCCTTCTCCTTGTACGTCAGGATGTGGCCGTTTCCTGGTGATTACATAGGTGTTTATGGCTCGTCCTGTGTGAGTGTTGATGTTGTCAGTGTTGGCGCTGGCGTGGAAGCGCCGCAGCCCTGTCAGTCCATCTGTCAAAAGCTGGAGAGCTCCCACTCTGCCACTCCTGTGGCTGTCAGGGCACTTTGCCCTCCACACTGTGTTGCTCCGCTCTGCTCCCTTCCCTCCCTCCATCATCTTCCTCCCCCCCTCCTCCTCCTCCGCCTCCTCCTCCTCCCAACAGCTGCCTCCTCAGCTGTGTCCACTGGCCATCGTCCCACTCCTCAGAGCATGTCCTGTTTATCTCACACAGTTCGAGCAGCCATCACACCCACGCGCTAACACACAAGAATACTGTCTATAAACTGACACACTTAAATGGATATGCACTTAAAGTGCAGATCACAGGCACGGCACACACCCAGCCGCACGTCACTCACTCCCCCTTCATCTGTGCGAGGTGCCGCGCAACCTCTTTGAAGCGATTCACGCAAACAACACTAAAACATCGATACTGTCAGTGGTGCCTTATGAGCTTATAATCATCTGAGTTTGTTTTTTTCGTTTTTTTTTTTTCATTACCCCAGATCAGGGATGTCTAACATACGGCCCACAGGCCAAAACCAGTCCGCCAGATTGAGAGGGTTGTGAGTTCAATTGCCGGCCCCTCCATTCACCGCCACACGAGTGTCGCCTCGGATAAAAGTGTCTGTTCGAAATTCGTTATTGTTTTAATGTAATATTATTATTTCCTATATAACGTTTATAAATGGTATTGTGGTATTCACACATTTTCATTTCTCTACAGGAATAAAAACAAATGGTCATTTGACTTGAAACTCAATTCAAGTCTCTGTATTTTGGTATGGACAATCTTTAGAGGTAGACTCCAGTGGAGATGATTGGAAATTACACCACTTTCTTTGGGAAGTTCCTCTGTCGAAGACATCTGGTTGTCATGTGATCAGGCATGTTGTCGTCCTGTGATCTACCATTCAGCTAATCGGTCTTGTGATCCGGGAAGGTTGCGGTGAGTTTGTATTACTCAACTGACTGGTCATGTGGGGTCATCACGCACAACACATGATCTTCCACCGGCAGCAACACTCAACTGTTCCCCCAAACTATGTGTATCACAAAAAACACAGCAATAGTGGACATTCAACACATCGCCCTACTTTTTGGGTTAATTAGTGATGGGAAACAAGGCGCGGGGACTTCATTAAAATTGTTCATTCAGATCTAAAAGTACAAAATACATTTGTTAAACTGCCATTCCGGATAAAATACTCACTGTGCATCACCATGAAATCACGGGACTGAAATACAAAGTGGAGAATCGAGGTTATATCAAAAGTCGATGTCTGCAAAGAACTTGATGCGCATTCATCCGCTTTTCCTTCAGAATCCAATCCATGAAAACACCGGCAGAAACGAGCGCCACGAACGAGGCAGAGCAGTTTTCACCCGCAATAATTAAACAGTTTAAATAAAAATGGACTTAGTCTGGCTTGCGCTTCTCCTCTGAATTTAGAAACCTTGTTTCCTCCACAACCCCAAGTAAGGAGAGCTGAGCCCGGGCGCCAGAGGGAGTCTCGCTGCATTAATCTCCAACGTAAATAAACACCCAGTGGGAATGAAGAGGGGTGCATGCGGGGCCCAGGGGTAATATATGGACTAATGTGCCTTGAGCGTTCTTATCATTGCAATAATACAGTTTTCCCATAGTTAGAAATCTGTGGCCTGGGCCCCGTTGTTCTGCTCAAATGAAATTTATTTCTGGGTGGGAGCGTGCGACGCTTGCGGAGTGAGGGGAAGTACGCCGGCCAGATTTGAACATGTCATAAATTGCGCACATATTCCTCGCTCGGCTTGCTTTGATTTGCAGCCTCAGCAAATACATATCACATTTTCCAGTAGTGGCAAATTAGAAAGAGCAGTCGCTGCATTGACACCATCTCGTTGCCCTTGTGTAAGAGAAAGCTCTGTGCTGAGCCAGACTTCCCTTTGTGACTATTGCACGACGACAGGGAACCAAAACCAGTCTGTGAAAACAAATTCAAATCCACTGCTTTAATCTCACCAGTAACTAATCCTGTGTACTTGAGACGCATTCTGTTAATTACGAACTGTATTGACTACTGTCTCCACGGCGAAACCGGGGTGTTTTTGGGGAGTGATAACAGACTTTGAAATGCCACACAGGCTTGTAGAGATTCGCCAATCACACTGACTTCTCTCTCTCTCTCTCTCTCTCTCTCTCTCTCTCTCTCTCCCCCTCCCCCTCTCTCTCTCTCTTTCCCCCCCCCACCGCGATCTCTCTGCCGTCTCTCTCTCTCTCTCTCTCTCTCTCTCTCTCTCTCTCTCTCTCTCTCCCTCTCTCTCTCTCTCCCTCTCCCCCTCCCTCTCTCTGGCTCTGTTTCCCGGCCGCAGCGTGATCACAAATGTGAGCCGGAAAATACAGCTGGATTTGGCAGAAGAAATAGTTTGAAATTGAGTTTGACAGCGTTAGAGTAGAAGTGAATGATACTTAATAGCACAGACGGGAGGGGGAGGACAGCAGACGAGGTGAGGGATGCTGCGGATCTGGATTGTCGTCGACTCCCTGCTGGGGAAGCTCCTCTGCCAAGGAAAACAAACAAACATCAAGCGCAACACATTGCGCACACATGTGCACATGCACAGATGTGCACGGACACACACACACACACACACATATGGTACACCCAAGGATAGCTGGGAGATTGTGGAGGGCTCCTGGGCACTGGTCTCAAATAGTGACAGGCGCCCAAAACAGTTGGGTGTTGATTATTTACGCGTCTTGTTGCAAAGTCAAAAAGTTTGACTGAAAGTAAAAACGTGCGTTCTGTCCTCAGAGTGAGACTTTGTGGTGAGCGTTGATTGTTGGTGTCAATATGGTGCATTCTGTGACCGTACTGTCGCGCCTGAAAGTGCATATAATGAATGCGCACGTACAAATGTTGTGTTGTTTGGTGCAATTTTTGCTTAGACAATATCTCCTACGCATAATAACAGCTGTATCATTGTGAAAGATAGATCGTTATTGATCAGCAGTTGTTAGCAGTTGTTATAGATACATCTATTGTGTGAGCTATTAGATTAGCTATTACATTTTCCAACTCTCTTGATTTTTTGTACACTTTATTACATTTCATAGCACTTTGAATGTCACATGTCAAGTGACATGTTTTCTCAAGTCCGGATACTCTGATCGCTGAGGCTGATGTCATTTATTGTATTTTTTTTTTTTCCTAGAGCGAGATCATGTGACAGAAGCCTGATGACTCAGCAAAAGTGACAGAAAAGGCACGATCAGCAAAAGGTAACGATCATCTTGGGGTTAACATTTAAAACACAGTCTTGAGTTCTGAGCCAAACAGGATTAACTTATATTGAACAGTCTTAAACAAGACTGCGACAAACCTTTTCCCCTCAATGTCATGAAAAAAATGAAAAATGAAAATATTTCAAGTGTGAACAAGTGAAAATGTACAAATCTTTTAGATCCGAAATGGCTGCATGTTTTCGAGAAAAAGTAGGCGGAGGCGGATCTGCGAGAGTCGGGGGTGATGGTCTTGACCCGCGTGACAGCTGTCGTAGTGCATTGTGGGATTGCTTCGATTTCTCTACAGCAGACTCTTTTATCCAAAGTGACATGCATGTGAGGGTGGATGGAGAGACTGGGGTTCACGGCTGATGAGTTGGCGTTTGTAAACACATCGGTCAGATTTGAACCCATCTTTCCCCATGTTACACACACCGGTCGGACTCGAACTGGAAACCACACCATTTGAACAACTGTACTGTCGACATGCTGATCAATGATGAGGCTGATGAGGCCGACCACCACCAACACTTCCCTCTCCAGACGCGCGGAATCATCCCACACACAGCAAAACAACGAGAGGCAACACAAACAGAGAGCAGTGTCTATGCAGAGAAACATATCACAACACACTCGTAGTGGCTTGTCAGGGACGAGTTAGAACTATTACTTAATATTCCTGTATTCTGACGTTACATAAGAGATGGAAACAAGCGGAACAAAAAGAAGAACAGCTACGCTTTAATCATTGATACACATTGTGTTGTTTTTGGCATCAGTTCAATCCATTTCAGCAACACCGCATTCATTCATAATTACACCGTGTGGTCAAATCTATGTTGGTGGCAGTGGCTCAGTGTGTTAGAGCAATCGCCTTTGGAAGGTCACTGGTTCGAATCCCACTCGGGCTCTGCTGCAGTGTCACTGGCCCTGACACTAATACCCTGTAAAAGGCCCTGTGTGCTCCAGTAGAAATCCCCCACGACCCAGTGCACTGGATCATCGGTAGAGGATGACATGACAATAAATACAATGTTTGATAGCCAGGCAGAACTGCTTTATGGTACAATACAATCGAGATGTGTTTTTGTTGGGGGGGGGGGGGGGGCACATTATGTATAGTTTCATTTGATGGGGG
>JAFBJT010111912.1:13287-25307 GCA_016785325.1 Chascanopsetta lugubris | reverse complement strand
AATGTTTACAAAATCAAACAATATAGAAAATATAGACCAAACATCACCTACTTTGATTGTTTTCATATGAAGCCATTATACTACACAACACCTCCACTGCCCTGACCCCTCAGTCTCTCACTCTGCCCCCCCCCCCATTGTGACACAACATTAACGTAGCAAAAAAAATGACTTGACAAATGAACTTTTGGTAAGAAGTTACCAACTGTCTGTGCACAATTACATCAATCAGAATCAGTATTCTTTTCCACTGTCAGACGTTTTTGTGAATGGAAGCCGAACGTAACTGCCAGATATAAATAAATTCCACCTCTCAATCAGCACATATTAAACAAAATTGCAAAAACCATCGAAAGACCAAAAAAGACACCCATAATATTATGATTCTCTAACAATCCAATTAATTATTACGAGAAAGCACACCACAGCTGTTGTACAGGAGTAGCAGGTCTGCAGCTCAGATTTCATCAGCTGAAGCAGCTGCACCATAATCACAGGGTGCGTCGACATATCCCCGAGATAGACATCAGCGTGTTTCCTGTTTACGTATTGGGATTTCATTAGTTACACTGAAAACCTTCTCCCAAAGTGATTTCTTTCCATTGCAAATGGACAAACTGTGTTATGAGAGAGCATTCGCATCAATGTTCAGACTCGCTAATTACTCCCTCAAATATGAGAATGAATTGGAGATGACTGGTGTTGATCTAATGAAGGTGTTTTGCTCCTCTCCACGGTAAATCATCTTAAATGAGCCTGGTTTGCAGAGTGTTTGTTTATGTAACCTACCGTTGGCCTGTGTTTTACATCATTCCGTAAATAAGCAAAGGAATCTCCTCTCGCAGCCAAACAGACTGTAAAATGAACTCTGACAAATGTAGCTGCATCTTGTATCACCCAACACGACAAATCTCCCACGTCTCTGTCTGGAGGCAGATATTTGGATTTAGTCAAAATAAAATAAAATGAAAAATTCACTATAAAAGTCGCATTGTGCTTCAACCATCACAGTCCTGAAATATCTGATGTCACAACCTGGGGACACATCAATTCCCACAGACCATAAAAACTACCATTTTATGAAGGACATACTTAAAATTGATGCCACTTCTTGAGCTATTTTAGAATTGGCTCAGATTCAAATTTATTGTCACTGCACAGCACAAGTGCAGTACACCAAAAAGAAGTTTGGCATTCGACCAGAGTGCAAATAAACAGTAAAGTGCATCATAATTTACATACATTTATTTACTGTAGATACAGGTTACGGGGCTGCTGAGAAACAGATTATGCGCAAAGTAAATGCTAATGAGAACTAAATGTAAGAGGTAGAATGAAATGTGGTCGTACATCGGATGAAAATATGCAACAGATGCATTCATATTTATGCCTCTGTATAAATATGAATATATATGGAGGTAGTTGAGAATATTGTAGTGCAACTATGTACATAAATGTTCCAAGGTTAAAGAGTATGTGTTTAACTACCAGGAATATAAATATATGTATATAGAAGCAGTAGTATTCCAGTGCAACTGAATAAAGCTATTTTACAGATCATTACAAGGAATGTCTACTTTGACTCTATTTTGTTTGATTCATCACGCATCCTTATCACTCTCCTTTTATATATTTCAAAACATGTCCTCTCTCTTTGCATTTTATAATTCAATCCTATCATTTTATGGGATCTTTTTTTATCTTTAACTTTGTTGCGAATTTAGAACTTTACTTTTTACTCAGTCCCTGTGATTGTTTCACCGTGTGTGGACAGGTAGAACATTCACTTAAATAACTTGTTTTTTATTCCGTGAATTACTTCAATAATGAACAATAATTAATAATAATATAATGTCAAACTGATTGATTCAAAAATATGTATGTACATCCATGTTATGTTGTGTAGGATTGAGTGATGTTGCATATTGCAGCAGAATATCATATCATATCATATCACATTAAACAGGGTACTTTGAACCATACCAACCACTACTCACATTCTCTTCCACTCCTCTGGTTCCGAGGCCCAGTGGCAGGATTCTCTGCTTGCAGGTTCTTTCAGGGTTTCCTAAGAACAGCTGTCCTCCAGCTCCACCTGGGGAAAAGGACAAGAGCCACTCAGGTTAGATGGGATATGAGATTGAAGTCTGCATATTCTAAGTCTGCCCCAGAGGCTTCCCCTCCAACGTGGACATGCCTGGAATATGTCCACAAGGACACTGTCAGGAGGCATTCTAATCAGATGCTGGAACAACATCAACTGAGCATCCCCCCCTTTTTCTTCTCCCTGTCACGGGGAGGACGTCGGGGGGGAGGGATTTCAACTTGGAGCTACCTCCACTTATCTGCAGCTTCCTCACTCGGTCCTCACGGGCGAGGCTGGATGCACTGTAAAGGAAAGTCATTTGGCCGCTGCTCAGAGCTCATGACCATAAGTGATGTCGGGGAACGTGGCTTGACGGGTGTAATCGTGGAGCTTCGCCTTCAGGCTCAGCTTCCTCTCCACTTTGATAGCGCAGCGCGAGTGCTCATGTGACCACAGATGCGTCATCAGTCTGCCTGTCAGTCCGCTGCCTCCGTCGTAACCTCAATCAGCTCCCCTGATGACGCTAGAATTCATCTCTGCTGCTTAGTTTCAGAAGCTCGGAGAATTTGGCGGGAGGGGGGGGGGCGACGACTCACAGCTGCAAACCTTTGCTTTTGCTAAATCACATAATTACACATACATTTGTATATACTTTCCTGGTCCAGCGTGAAAGTTTAAGTTGCAATTGACCTATCCCTAAGTCCCGCCCTCGAGCATGGGGGGAGGGAGTGGGGTGGCAATCACATTCCTCGTAGCACTGCAATGAACTCGGACAACAAGCTCCTGTTAGAAACCACATTGGTAAGTTCTGTTTTGCTCCGGTTTCAGAGACATTTACCACCTTAAAAACGTTGAAAAATGGTCAAACAGTGTTCACGGGGGGAAGGGCAATAGCCCCACGAGATATTCAGAGAGGCTAGAGAATAAAGTGGATCTTATTCCATGTCCTAAACCTCATTCAAACAAAGGAAAGTGTCTTCTATGGATTACACTGTGCCGCAGACCACACAATCAGCTCAAGGAGAAGTGGGTTTAGCGATAGGTCAATTATTTATGTTTGTATACAAATATTTATGAGGGTGTGATCACCTGAGTGTATTGGTTGTTGTTTTCATGATCCAGGAATATGTCCTTCTTTATATTTACGGCACATCAGAATTAGGTCCTTTCTCTGGAGGCTGCCATTTTGCACCACCATGTTTTTGCAGTTACCTGAAATGGACAAACGAGACACCTTTTCAGTTTTCGATAACTGACAGCACAGATTCTGCTGCAGCCTTGGGGAGGAAAAGTTAGGTTAACAGTAATTGCAGTATGAAGTAATTGTACTTACAAGTGCAGTGTGTAAGATTTAGGTCATTTTTGTTACTTCTATTGGTAGGAAGAAATACAAAATGACATACTGACACTTTAAAAATCACCTAAATGTATATTTCTTTCCCATTATCCTTAAATGGGCCCATTAATGTATATTTACATGAGGAGCGGGTCCTCTCTATGGGGGCTGCCATGTTTTTACGGTAGCCCAGAGTGAACATACCAAACATCTTCTGAAGGGTGAGGGTGAGGTAATGGATACAAGATGGAACTTCACCATTAGATATCACCAAATCGTACATACTGCACCTTTAATATAAATCCAAGCAAAACATTTCATTTGATTGATCTCAGGCATTCCTCATGAAAAACTCCTTTGATCGTTTTCTTTTGCCATCTGTCACTTTAGATTTTGTTTTATATCACTTGCTTGTTTTGTTTTTGAATGACATTCATTTTTGGTCTTTGAAGTTCGTTTTGTTTTCTTGTTTGTGTTTGTGCTGCACTTTGTAGTGACTTTTTCCAAAGGTGCCATGTTAATAACGTTATTGTTATCAAATTCAATGAGACATCTTTGTATAGAGCAAATCTTTGATGTGGCAAGATGAACTCTTGCTGAAATTCTTTTAAAGAAAAGAGCCACAGTTTCAAAAGACTATGAAGGTTTGGAGGTTTTTCCTTCTGACACTTTTGAAAAAACGTATATGTATGCAGAGTTATTATAAAAATAGGGTATAACACCCTAACATGTTTTCATCCTGCTGTTGTTCATTGTCCTTGGTCTACACTTTCTCTTCTTCCTTCCCTCCTATTCATATATCTTGGGTGAACCGTTCATTGTCTCCCATCTGTTTGCATTGTCTCTGCATGGCGGTAATCCAGTTCCCATTGTGTCAGATAGGGGACCATGCGTGACTGAGGGGTCACTGTAGTGTATACCCCACGGTGCATATCCCAGCTTTTGGACTATCTGGTTCACTAGCCTTTTCCATCTGGAGCGCGGGTACACTGGGAATAAACCCACCTCTTTGAGTTGGGGTGGTTGTCAGCCACTTCATTATATTTAGATCAAGGCAAACCAGCCCCACGATAAGCTTCTTTTAGCTTGGAAAGCAGCACAACTTCACACTGTGTGGATTTACTGACAGAACTGCACCATGCAGGGGTGTGCGCTTGTGCTTACTTACGCACACATACCCAAAAAAACAACAACAAGTGCAGTCCACGGACTTGGCTTGCGTAATATCCGTTCAGAGCACATGTTCGCATTACACCACAGTGTCCAGCTGGGCCCCTTCCTCCAACCACAGACCTGGCACTCCAGGGATCGCAATCAAAAAATGTCCCTGATCCGCCTTCTCTTAACATAATGAGGTCATCACTACACCCAGCCCGCCGTACTTTGGGGCAGAATAATAAAGTTTTGCGGTCTCTTGGCTCATGAAATCTCCCCCGGCTTTATGCTGCGAGTAAGAGATGGGAATGTAGATGAGGGCCGGGAAGGAAGGGTGAGAGTGGCGGTTTCCAAAAACTGTCATTGGTGGTTAATTTCTCAACAGAGGACCAGGTTGGGTCGGGGGTTGTCTTTTTCTTTCGATCTCTCCTTTCAATGCATTTTTCAAATATCGGAATTAAGAGTGGCAGACGGCTGGGTCTGTCTATTCAGAGTTTTTGGGCAAGTTCGACCAAAAGATCCACTCTCAATCTCTCAGATTTAGCATTTATTCATTGTCTGGATACACTTTATGTATATCAGCGAATTGGGAGCAGAGTGTCTCCTCTGATGGGGCGATCAGTTGAGACAAATTCCCCTTCTGGTGAGTCTTTTCATTACCACTAACTTGTTCCAGCTCATCTTTCCATCCAATGAGATATAATCACTGTGGCAATCACTATCTTATTTCCTCGGACTCCATTCTCTTCATTCGGCTCACTGTCATTATCCTCCAATCAACACAAATGGTTCACTTGGTCCGGGGGTATTACTGAACAAGTTCAGCCTCCGTCTAAATAACCGGAGGAGGGAAATATAATCCTGTTAAATGTGACAATCAGACGGGACATCTAAAATGGGTCGCGGCACGAAGTTGTGTCAGATTGCCTTTTCAAAATCCGAGACTGAGAATAATTACATTTAAATGAGCACCCTACTTTATATGATAATGGTGCTCGCAATTACCTCCTCACTTTCAATCAGGAACATTAAACTGGAGGAATTCTTTTAGTGTTATTATATTATCGAAATGGGAATTGTTAACTTGAGGCTGAGCCTCTACTGGTTTGGACATTTCTTTATACATTACTTCAGGGTTGTTCAAGCTGCCGCCCCGGGGGCCAATTGCAGCCCTCGGTTCATTGTTCATTGGCCCACAGCAAATTCTAAAAATATAATGGAATGTGGCCCACGAATGAAACTTGACTGTATTGCGCTTCTTAGTTTTAACACAAGGTGGCGCCGCCTCTTGACTGAAGACAGTGCTGCATGGGTCCAATTTCATCAACCCATACCCACAAAGCTCAGTGCCAAATCTGACCCGTTATCAAAGTCCAATATGCACCTGCCAGTACCCGCTCATATCGGACCTGTGACCTAACCCTCAGCCATGATTTAACACATCGCACATAACAATCGCACATACATACACATTCTTTTTTATTTGTACATTTATGAAACATATACAATTTTGATCAGACAGTCTGAACTGTGTGAACTCCCATTAATGGAAAGTTGTGACAAAGGCCTTTTTTCTATTCAAGCATATTTAATTATCAAGCATATTTGACCAACATTTGATTCATCACATTAACTTTAATAGAAGCCAAGACTTTCCGATATTGTTCTGTTTGTGGCCCTCGGAGAAAAAGGAACCGGACACGCCTGCATTAGTTGGTCAACCATCTTTAGACAACCATGTATCCATTCGCAATCTAATCATCGAAGACGCTGATAGGTGGGTAAGTTTTGACGACCAACACCTCAGCCAGTAAACTGTTAAACCTCCCTCGCATCAGAATGGCTTCACAGAGCCGACACAGGACAAACCAATGGTCAATTTCGCATCACCATGATCTGACCTACATGTCTTCAGGCTGTGGGAGGAAGGCGGGAGAACATGCCAGCTCCCTAACAAGGAGGTCATCCAGCGAATGGAGCGTGAAGCCAATGTAACGAGTCACTGCATCACCGTGCTCCTGACCCTTTGACATACAACAACCAAAAAAGTAGTTCCATCGAATGTAGTCTATTTGTTCGGAACCATCCCGAGGAAGGATTTGAACATTTTCTTCATTATTTCATACAGGATGAAATTAATTATTAAGATGAGCGTCAGACATGATTTATTATTGGGTCTAATTTAAAGCTGCAAGTGTGTACGATTTGGTGACATCTAGTGGTGAAGCTGCATGTTGTATCCATCACCTCCCCCCCAGCCATTCGCGCGTGCAAGGAGAACCTATGGTGGCCCTCAGTTGTCATTAAAGTTCAAAAGATTTGTAGTATGTCCGCTTGGGGCTATTGTAAAAACATGGCAGCCTCCATGGGCCGGGGGGGGGGGGGGGGGGGGGGGGGGAGCGGGGACCCACTGCTGGTGTGAATATACATTAAAGGGCTAATTTTAGGGTGATGCAAAAAGCAAAATCATACATTGGGGAGATTAGACATTTGTACAGTCTATATAATTGTTTTGTTATTCTATTTCTCTCAATGGAAGTGTCAGAAATTGACCGGAAAGTTTACACACTGCACCTTTAATATTTTTTTTTTTTGTCCATTGGGGATAAAGTGAAGTGATTTTGCTGCACATGGTCAGAAACGTGTTAAATCTGTACAATACACCCTCACTTTCCCTCTCAGTGCTGACTTCACGGCTTGGCCGCTGACAATGGCACCGCACAAATGGATTGCATTGCAAAGCACCAGTGCATCTGTGTAATACAATTTCCCCCTTCTCGTGTTAGTGCTGCTTCCGCTGAGGGTCAGCACGCTCAAGGTTGAGATGGATGCTTTCGCCGAATGCACCAACATTCGCGAGTCGAGCTGCCGAGGCATCACAACATCGGACCTTTTATATTCATCCCCCGCCGCTCGAACCCATCTGATGGAATGCTTGAAAGGACAGAGTCTCTTGCAAACACCCTGCACTGCGTATCATTGTGCAATCAGGGAGGAGGTGGGATGTTTGCGATCGCGTTGCCGCCTCTGCCTCACCGAGCCGCCGCCTTTGTTAGCGTCCAAAGTGTGCTGACTAGATAAGCCGGTCCCGGAGACGCCGCCCGTTACAATGGGATTTGCTGGGGGAGTGAAACAGCGTCGGGTTTTCTCTGCATGTGGATTAGAACGGGAGGCCTCCATCTGAAACACTGACGTCCTGCATTCTCACTGCACAGGATGACAGACTCTGAATCTCGTGAGGTGGAATGTTCTGAGGGGGCTTTAGGTTCTGAATGTGAAGGCAGCCATCGTGCAGGTATGTTTTAGCCCGAGAAGCTGAGAGGAGTTCAGCTGGAGGCGCCTCATCACTTTTAAAAGGTACAGGGTGTCACATTTTGAAAAGATACAGTAACTTTTGAACTGATAGCAACTGAACTGATAGATTGATTACACTAATGTTTTCAAAAGTGTATAATTACCTGATTACATATTGTTTTATATATTACCAAACAATGAGCCCTTTCTATTTGCACATGAGTGCTTTGCATTTATATTGGCACCACTATGTTATCACAGTAGCCCAGAAAAGTTAAAATGTAACATCTTTACAGTTTTTATGATGGCTGAGAGCTACTCTGGGTTCTCCTTCATCAGCGGAGTCCAAACTTTTTTTCCCCCTTAGGACCACATACAGAAAATACACAAAAGTCTATTCCAGAAGTGAAGTTATCAAAATAAATCAAATGAAATATGATCACATTTTTTAAAAAAGATTCCAACTTTCAATTCATTGGATTTCGATTTCAGTCAGACTGTCTTGTCAAAATTGCGCAGACTTTTAAAATGTACAAATTTAAATAAAAATAAAAATGCAGGTTTGGGACGTTAGTAGGTCGGGTCCGGCTCAGGGCTTTGAGGGTACAGGTTGACAAAATCTGACCTATGCAGGACTGTCAATAAAGCGGCAGCTCCACCTAGTGTTAAAACCAAGAAGTACAATACAGTCAAGCGCAAGTGTGGGCAGTATTCCATTATGTTTTATGAAATTGCGGCAGAACCATAGAAAATGGCCCCCGGGGCTGCAGTTGGCTGCCAATTGCACAATTTCATCAATAGATGTCACTAAATCCAACATGCTGATCCTTTGGAGGAGCATTGAGGAACTTTCCAAAGGTGGTGGGCGATAAAAACTCATGTGGCCATGAAGTGACCTGCCGCTCAACTGAGCTCCATAGCCGTGAATACCAGCGCTAACAAGCTAACACCTGCTGGTGAGCCCCAATTTACGCTGGGGAGCAGCAGCTGGAGCTCGGACCTCGTTTGACATGAACCAGAGCACATGCAAGAGAGCCAGTGTCGGATAGCGGTCGGCAAACGCCGTCACTGAGTTATTACACACTGTTGCTACACTAAGGACCATTAGTTCAGAATCTATAGCCCACATAACATTCCCATCACATGAACATCATTTTCTCGGGTTAGTGCGACACGAGTCACCTCTCACGTGCGTCTCACATATCACACGCTGAAAGAAGCAACGCAGTGCAGCGAGGAATGTCTCAATTCTCAATGTCTCAATGCCCCTGTACCAGCCCGTTTTCCAAAAGTCATTTCAAATGAACAAAGAGTTGAATGTCATGTCATGTCATGTCAGTTGTGGCCGGTGACACTGCAGCCGGTCTCAAGCCAGATTCAAACCGGCCTCCTTCGCTTCCAACGGTGGCAGCTCATGCCATGCCATGCCATGTCATGTCATGTCGTGCCATGTCAAGTCATGTCATGTCATATCATATTATGTCATGTCATGTAGGTGTCAGTATCGTGGGCTGTGACACTGCAGCCTGTCTCAAGCCAGATTCAAGCCGGCTTCCTTCGCTTCCAAAGGTGGCTGCTCGTGTCATGTCATGTCATGTCATGTCATTTTGTGGAGGTAAGAGTGTCACGTTGCATGACGCAACTTTATGTAAATAATAAAAAAGCTTTTTCTTGGGTTTTTTCCCCCCAGATAGGCAATGTCCTCTCAATTGAATAAATTCGCCATTTTAGATGACGTAAAAAAAAATAAGTAAAGGTGAAAAAAGGACAGATCGGAGATGTCGTAAAAGGTCGATGAAATCCAGAAACCAGAGTCCAGTCATCCAAGCGTTAGTCATCGCTGCCTCATCATCACATGACGCACTCACATTTTCATCCCCCAGCCTCACACACCGCTAACACGTATCCACAGCTGTTGTGTGCATGAATGATTCATGTTTTGTCATCGCTCCAGCTCCTTGAAAAAGCTGCATGATGATGTCATGCCGGACCCTTCTTCCACAGACACAACGTCCCTCGCAGGATTCCACAGACCTCGCCCCCCCACGGAGAAGACGAGTGGCACTTTGTGCATGAAAACATTATGACCTTTCATGACGAAAAGGCACGAACAGAGGCGGAGGAGAGCGCTTTGCTTCCCCACAGCTGTCATCGGTAAGTAGACGAGATTACCGCACTCCACAGACGAGGCGAAGAAGGAGAAAAGGGGCCCTACGACGAGAAGAGGCATCAATTATTCAAGCTTCCTGCACATGTGTTCGGAGGACGAGTCTGCGTATTCAAACCGGAACAATGCATATAAGCAAGTGTTAGTTGCCCTTTACTTTATTTCCAGGGTGGTTATTACTCGTCGGGCACATAAATTCATTCGACAACACTTTGAGTAAATGTACCAACCAGGCCTTCGGGGAGATTGTTGCAATTACTTGCCTGGCTTCAATCCAGCAAACAAAGCTAATTTTCTTTGTGGGAGCCCCGACACAGGAGCAGAGCCAGGAGAGTCTGTGGCCGTTCCCTCGGCACACAGAGGTTCATACGCCGGCATTTGTCCATTTGATGAGGAAATCAAAAGGGTACAAATCTGCCCCCGCTCAAATATCCACAACAAAATCCCCTAAATCTTCCTCAGAGAGCTGCCTCACCCAAACGTCATGAGAACACCTCTGTGTTTCCTGTGCAGACAGTTTTTGTTTTAAAAAGGTCCAGAACGTAAGATTGAGGTGAAATCATCTCCATTTGTGTGAAAACAACCCGTTTACATTAGAGGTGGGTCCTCTCGATGGAGGCCGCCATGTTGCACCGTCACGTTTTTACAGCGGCCCAGAGCGGACATTGCAAACACCTTTTGAGTTTTAATGGCGACTGAAGTCTGACATGGCTTCTCCTGCATGTTTGGAAGGGAAGGGTGTGGTGAGAGCTGATCAGATGCCATTTCACTCTCGGTGACACTAAATCGATAAAATGTCATTTCAATTGAATGAATTCAAATAACTGCACTGCGTGCGAGTGTGTATACATGAACATAGGAGCTACTAAAAACCACAGTATGTGTTTGTCCACCAATCAAAATCTAGCTTGTCTCCACAGGTACATCTATGCTGTATCTAATATGAATTATCATAATATATAGGATATACAATAGAATGCAGTATCATATCATACCCTACCAGACCACACCCTATCATATAATACCATACTACACCATATCATACCATACCATATCGTATCATATCATACCATACCATATAGTATCATTCCATACCAAACCATATCATATCATGTCATATCCTATATCATACAACATACAATATTACTGTTACAGCCATTGTTGGTCAAATATGTAGACCATGCCAAAACTAATGTATTGTAATACAGCAGTACTATATCCAAATGTTGAACCTGTTCTAAGGTTCAGAATCACTCGGGAAACCAGACATGTCTTTGTACAAGTCATCATCACAAACTGCACGTCCCCCAAAATCATCAGTCAACACAAACAAGGCTGTCATTCATAAAAGGAAAATTCCAGGAATCAAAGCGCTGATTGCTGACCTGGCAGTTTTAGCTACAATACGTGTTCATTCTCATTTTTGCAACACCAGTGGAGTGATTCAGCAGAGACCGGAGGAGCCCCCCCTGCTGAGAGGATGATTACATTACATGGCTGCTCTACATGCAGTTCCTTCCTCTGCAGGAGGTTCACTGAGGATATAATGCAAACGGAAATTATAGTTACTCATCAAATAAAATGGACAATGTCTGGAGGGAGAGTAAAAAAAAAAATTATGCGATATCTCTGAAGACAAAGAAATAATGATGTCTTGATTCAATCGGGGTTTTTTTCTTTTTTCCTAGAAAAGTTTTTTTTTGGGAAATAAAGTTTCTCTCTGAACTTAGACATAAGTTTCATAGGTTTCTGCAGAGTGCTAATGAGGCGCGTAGTGGGCGGTTCCCTCCTCTCCATCTTGCCGATGCCTAAACTCCTCCTACTTCCTGGTACGTTCAAAACACGTAAAGAGTCGGAGCACAGATCGGCCCTTGGGGCAATTGCGGAATCCAGGAAACAGGTTGGTTGAGGTGTCTTTCAAGAGGCCACGCCCTTAATTATGCATCATGTCAAACGGCTAATGGCGTACTTTTCAGACTTTT
>JAFBJT010111912.1:0-10000 GCA_016785325.1 Chascanopsetta lugubris | reverse complement strand
GAATTTGAGAGATGTGTCGGTCACGAGGGAGTCAGTTGGAGAGCCATTTATTTATATACGTTTATTCTTTTCTTTTTTTTTTTTTAATAGAGTAATACAAGGCAGAAAGACATGACGGATGCTCCATGCGCCCAGTGACCGAGTGTCACAGGCATCAGGACAGAGGAGGATCAATACCACTTTGTACCACTTATTGATATTAGGATATGTACTTGTACAATATGTACATCCAGTAAACAGGATGTCATCAATAATTGAAGCGATACACTTGTACACATACAAATCACGAGTCTTAGCTAAGCTGAATTTGGCTAAAGTGGTTCAAATGAGAAAGAGCCGTTTGGGAGCCGAAAGAGCCGACTCTTCCTGGTGAACTGGCTCAGTAGAAAGAGCCGGAATCCCCATCGTTAACGAATTTAAACCTTTTTATTTTTGTACATTTTTTTTTTTTGTACATTTCTTTTTTTACTTCTTGTTATTTTGATACGACATGATTCACTATGGAGAACTCACTCACTCACTCACTGCCAAGGGCTGACTGTCATGTATTTCCCCTGCACGCAGGAGCCAGCACAGACCGGCAGCGGGAAATCAAACGCCACATTTCAAAACAAACAAAAATAAATAAGCCTGAAATGTTCACAATTGCACGATAAAAAGACAAACAATCATCGAAAAATATGAACGACACGTTTTGTTTTGTTTTGTTACTAAACTGCCATTTAGTAGGATAGCAGCCATACTTAGACTCGAGACAGTTGAAGTAAACAGACGACCCATTGCACTAAGCGTACACGCTGGTATGTACCTGCACAACGTTTGTCGATGCCTTGCTCCATGGCGCGGTTGTCGCGTGCCGCAGGTTCAGCGAGAGCACAACGACCAAAAGCTACCAAATGACAACACACGGGCGAAACTCAAAGTGCAGTTGTGAACATCGGTGCTTCGAGCTTCGACCACATGCCCCCCTAAACTTTGTTTTTCATTTCATGAGTTCAAATCCCTCATCCCTCGCCCCCCATCATCTAATGCATTGGTTCTCCTCTGGTCTGGGTTCGGGCCCCACCACCTCCCCTTAATGCGAACTGCGACTCAAACCAATAGAAGAAAACAAATATATTTCATGTAACTGGTGTCATACTTGCGTTCAGTCGATTAGCATATGTAAACAAACTTTGCTGTTTTTTTCTATATGTGAAAAGGTGAGTGTCTATTAGCATCACAGGGCATCATCGCCACCTACTGTTACGGAGTGTGAATGGACGGCACTCCGATGCATTAAAAATCCTTTTCAAAATAAAAGCACAACAGCAACTTTTTTTTTTCCAAGTCGGGTCGCGACCCACCAGTTGAGAATCACTGATCTGATGCGTGTGCCATGAGCTCCACCCCTCATGAATTATTGCCAAATATTTTCTATGGCCTGAGTTTACACATTGCACCATCAGTCTCTATCATAGCTGTGAATATATGTAAATAAAAAAATCTAATCTGAAAAATGAATAACTATATCTCATAGGAAAGCTCTTCAAAGCACCCGGACGCTCTTGTTTTGAAATTCCGACTTGATTTCGCTAAATCCCGCCCACTTCAAAGCACATCAAAGGCAAATTGACTGCACATTTACTGTACAAACAGAAACGTGAGCAGCCCCACTCTCTCTGTGTCGTCCTGTATCACCCGAGAGACAAACGATGTCAACATGGAACAGCTGTTAAAAATGCTCAAAACCCGTCTCAGTGACTCCGCCCACGTCGAGATTGTTTCTCTTAGATGCATATCTTATAGCCTATGTTACAGGGTCTTTTTTGTAATGACGAACTGGTTGCCAGGGCAACGGTCAATTGTGCGTGCAAAAAGTTAAACGAAGCAATAAGTGTTTGGATATTTGTCTCTTCTTCTCTCCTCTGACGCTGCGTACGTGTATGTGGGAATGGGAGTGCGGTGCTGAACGCCGGCCTGGTCCACTCCAAGTGTTGATAATCACACAGGACTTCAAACAGCTGACATTCGCGCGTGTGTGTAAACGCTCGAAAACATCCTGAGGCTCGTGTCAACGATGAGATCTGCATCGCCATGAATCCAATGTAACAAAAAGAGTTTATCACCCTCGTCATCGTGTCGTGCTGTAGAAACCGTAGTTGACTGTTTGTAAGTATAGAAACTGTTTGTGGAACCAAAACAAAGTTCTAAAAAAAAAAGGATGTGTAAATGAACAATGCTGTATGTTGTCTTTGATTTTGTGCATTTTGTAAATGAGAATGAAAATATAAGTAAATACATCAATGTTACATACCAGTTATGGATCATAGTTAGCCTAAATGTGACGACCGACACCAGTTCTGTTATAAAATATAAAGGTGTGTGAGAATATTTTCTTTTTTTTATTTGACTTCTCTTCATTGCTGATTTTGGATTGGGTTTGCACTTTGTTGTGCAGATGAGCCCCTGGAATCACAATGAAAACAAAGAACCATGGAGAATAAACAAATGGACAAAACATAGTAAATAAAGTCAATCTTGGTCATCTCTTGTCTATGTGTGGAAATTAAATCAGAGCACATGATGTATTATTATTCACTTTATCTCATTAACTAGTTTAATATATTGGCTTCAAGAATTAGAAACTAATATGATATTAGAACTCAATTAAGGATGAGCATGAATGGGAAAAAACGATTTTATTGTTTTGAAAAATGCCTGATTTGAGCTGATATAAGCAGCTTCAAAGCATATTGTATAAAAACTACAAATCCCAGCCTTAAGGCATACACTTCCGGTGAGTGAAGTACATCCGGTTCAGAGAATGTTCGACTTTCTCACAGGTGAGCGGCTGAATTCACTCTGTACTTTAACAAACGTTTATCTCTGTATGTAACTCGTAATTGTGAAATGAAACAAGGGTAACTGTCTTACAGTTTTTAAAGATATGTGACGTAAAGACTCGGTTGTATTTTGTGTGTTGGCCTATTTGTTATTCCTGTTGTTATGAAAAGCTAACGGCTAATGCTAGCAAACAACCGTTGGCTGCAGGTTAACAGCAATGTTAGATTTTTTTTTATTACAACCGATTAAGCAAATGTAGTATCGCGACTCGTATCGCGACGTCTAATCATTTAAGAGTATAATTAACTATATGAATTAAGCTTGTATTTTTTCCAGTTTGCAGTGAATTGTTAAAATTGCTCATTCTTCGTGTTTGCTGTCATGCTGTAGCTTGAACCTCGTTGCTAACCCTGCTAACATAGTATTCTATTTGCAACACCTACGTTTTATACATTTACCCCAACAATAGTATAGAATATTTTATAAGTGTTTAAACACAAGACTGAACATAAACATTAGTCTGTGTCTTTGTTTGATTTACAATCATGCTCTGAATATCAGTTGAAATGAGCCTTTATCAGCTGAACTCTAATTTTCACTCTCACCCCCCCTTGTCTCACACCCCCGCCCCGCCCCCTCTCAGGTGGTCTCTCGTCCCGTTCTCTTGATGCTGCCCTGTCTCCTCCGCTGCGCTCGTCCTGTCTCCACCACTCTCGCCTTGAACCGGCCTCTGGCCCACTTCAGACCACACATGGACCCGGACCCGAGCCGGCCCGTCGAGAGGTCTATCAGGACCAAACTCACCAACGCGCTCAACCCGGACCACCTGGAGGTCCACAACGAGAGCCACATGCACGCCGTGCCCCCCGGGTCTGAATCCCACTTCCGTGTCCTGGTTGTCAGCTCCCAGTTTGAGGGCCTGCCCCTGATAAAGCGCCACCGCCTGGTTAACGAGGCCTTGAAGGAGGAGTTGAGTAGCTGCGTTCATGCCTTGGCGATACAGGCAAAGACTCCGGAGCAGTGGGGCAGTAACCCCGCCCTGGGCAAGAGTCCGCCCTGCATGGGCGGATCGAGAGGAGACCACACGGTGGAGGAGAAGCTGAAGGCAGGGAGAGAGTGACGCCATGGACAATGACAAATGTGAAGCATGCAGGTGATAAGAGGTATATAAAGTCATTTACATAGTATTTTAGTCATTGGTATATATAGTTATTTACATAGAATTGTAAGCGAATATGGTTTCAATTTTATCTTCACGTCCTTGATGAGGTGCTTAAACACATGTTTTCAATACAAACACTGATACATATTTATTGTAAATACTTAAAGGTGCACTGTGTAATATTTTTTGTCACTGGTGTGGATGGAAAAACTATTACAAAACAATTACATACTGACATTTCTATAAGTAACTAAATCACCTAAACGTTTTTTTTCCCCCATTATCCTTACACGCGCCCCTTCGTGTATATTTACAGGAGGAGCGGGTCCTCTCTACGGAGGCCGCCATGTTTTTACAGTAATTTTACACTGAAGTCGACCACAGGTTCTCCTGCATCAGAAGGTTGAGGGTGAGGTGAAGGATACAACACCCAACTTCACCCTGAGTGATGTTGAGACCTTGAAACTTGATGAGACCATCAAATCTTACACACTGCACCTTTAATTTGCAATTGTATTTAGAATTAAATGTTGCCACATGGCTCTGGAACAACAACAACAACACAAAGAACAACAATAAACGCACAAATCAGGCAACATGGCATCTTTTCATTGATATTCTAATGGCAGATGTATTTGTGTAATACTGAATGGACTCACAGGGAAGCCCCCTATTTCCTAAACAGCGCTGACATTTAGATCAAGGTCTATGTGCTTTGGTTTGAGTCAGTACAAATGCATGTGTGTGTGTGTGTGTTTTGTGTGACAGCCCAAAGGTCAATGGTGGAAGGTCATGTTTGCTTGTTATAGCTCTGCAGCAGATATTTTCTGAGAACTGTGAGGACATATCAGCAATTCATGAGTGAGCATTTAAATAAACATCTTTAACCAGGAAAGCAGCTGAACTGAAATGATGAGACATCCATATCTTTAAAAAACAGCATCCTCAAATTTAGAACTGTCATTACTTTATAGTATTTTTATAATCTTGTCCTCTCGTGTAAAGTAAAATCTTTTTTTCATTGTCATGGTCACTTGACCTGGATGGTGGAAACATTTGTAGAGGCTGAACTCTTCTGACTGGGAATGCCTGTGTTGGAGACAAATAATATCAGTACCACTGACTCACCACATGAGGGCAGCATTTGCACAAATTACATGATAAATTGAGCTGACTTAGTGGATTTGATAAAAACAAGATGTCTTCATTACCACACTTCAAGTAAACCATCAATCACCCTCATGTCATTTTCTCCTCTGGCTTTTACATGTTGTTGGACTCAAACACAAATTGCAGATTAAATGGTTGAAATAAATAAAAAATGTAAACAGACCAAACCACCCGACATGTTTGATTGAATTAAAATGGAAATAAATAGATTTGAAATAGATAGATGAGTCCATTGTTTCAGAAACTCTCCAGAACACATCGAACACAACATTGCTGAGAAGTATTCTTCCAGCGGTGTCACTGATCCTCTCTCGATTTTATTTTTATCTTCTTCTCAGAAATGAGTACTACTTCCTGTCGAGCCGACGAAAGGCCCATAAGTATAAAATGTTTGGAAGTTTACGGTCGTCCTCAGAATGCCACACTCTTTACCGTGTGTGTGTTTTTGAACGTGTGTGGGTGGGCGTCTATTTTTATCATGGGGTTGAACGTGTCGCCGCGAAGGTCTTCTTGTCCTTTAGTCAACCCTGGTGACGGCCAACAATCCTCCTCCGGGCCGATAAGAGAGGAAAATATACGTCAGGCGAAAAAAAAAAAAATTAGTGGGAGTCTAAATCAACAAGAGTCCTCGGCCCCTGATTATCATCCATCTGCGAGACGAGATTTCCGCAGATATTTTTAAAGATATTTGTTTAGCGCGTGAGAGACGGCACCAGACGCCGGCGGCGGCGGGAGCCAAACCAAATTCTGGATGCTTTGCTTTGCGGAGCTATTCAAAGTTATTGTTGGCTCGTAAAGACGAGGCCTTTTCAGAAGAATGTTGGTGTCACCTCAAGGTAATGCGCGTTGTCTTCTACAATTATCCTCCGCCTGGAACTGACAGGCTGTCAGTGCTCACAAAAGGCTGCGGTGAGTGGGGTGAACAACTGGTGTCACTGGTTTAGAGAAAGGAAAACAGTAACGCAACCACTTTATGACCCCGCGCTCGGCCATTAGAACCAGGCCTGAGGGAGGGAAAGGGGGGTGGGGGGGGCAACAAGAAGCAAGGCCTGGGCTGTGCTGTGCTGGGAGGAAAGCAATAAGGCAGGCGAAAGCTATAGCTGCACTGCCCCGGGACCCGCAGACTGTCTCTGCAGATAAGATTTACGTGTCACAATTCCAGGTGCCGTTATGATGGAGAGGGAGAAGACGTCAAGTGTGATGAGGTGGAGTGCAGGGACTTGTCCTGCTCTTAAAAAGGCCGGGACTGTTTTACATGTGTGAGTAGTTCATCACCTGTTCGGTCGGTGGCAGTTATACAGCAAAATGACAGAGTGGCCGCCGATGGTATACGATGACTTATCTCTGCCACCGGTTGGAAAGAAATGCAACAACTGCCCCAATCCTTTTTTTTTTTCTCTCTTTCTTTCTTCTGTTTCTGCTGCAAAGCAAATTCTTCAGCTGCTTTTATGACACAGAAGAAACAAATGAGAGTCATCCACAGCTGAGGAGCTGAGATCGGATCAGGAAGAGCAATTGTCTTTTGACCCTCACCAGGGAAATGTCTGAAACAAAGGCTAAAAACTAAAAACTGTAAAGGATAAAAAATAAAAAATGTATATATATATATATATATATATATATATATATATATATATATATACATATACATGTTTTTTTCTACCTTCAATTGATTTGAAGTCAATAAGTAATCCTGTAATTTTGTTCAATAATGTTCTAAAAAAAGTACTTTTGAGTATTGCAGTTGTTGTTTTTATACAGAAAGTAAATACAAGTAAGACAGTATTGTTAAACAATTAACCTACAGTTAAAGGTGCAGTGTGTAAGATTTGGTGACCTCTAGAGGTGAAGTTGCATGTTCTATCCATCACCTCACCCTCACCGTTCTGCAGGAGAACTTATGGTCGACTTCAGTTGTCATTAAAACTCAAAAGATGTTTAGTGCGTCCACTTTTTACCACTGGAAAAACAAGGCGGCGCCCGTAGAGAGGACCCACTCATGTAAATAAACATTAATCTCCTAATTTAGTGTAATGGGTGGAAAAAACACACAGATGATTATAAATTCATGAAAGCGTCAGAATGTAATTGCTTTGTAATATTTCTAGAGCCCACAAAAATGACCAAAATACAACACACTGCACCTTTAAAGTCCCTAAATCAGTCGGTAACGTTGTTATTTAGGTTTATTTCTCCATTTGTTGACGTAAAGAGCTTCACAACGAGAACCAGCTTTTAGTCCGAGCTCCTGTTCTCACAAACAAACATCTGAACTCCTGTACCGCTCCTCCACCGCTCCTCCTCCATCATGTCCAGTCTCCACCGGTGATGGATCTGGTCTCCCAGGTCTGACCTGTGACCTGCGTGGCACAGGGGGGTCAGTGGGAACCCGATGCACCTTGGGTAAAGCGCCGCTCCCTGCGTCACAGTCTGGGGACAGATGGTGCCAGGCCGGGGCTGAGACCCCTGGCAGGGCCGGGTTCCCGCGATGGAGCAGCCGCTGATTTACGCCACCGCGGCTCCGCACCGAGGGCCGCGCCGCTCCGAGGCGCCCTTCTGCGCCAGCTGACCCCTGCTGGCTGCAGGGGTCATCCATCGGGGGGTTGGGGGGGTTGGGGGGGGGGGGCGACAAATGGGTGGGGGATCCCAGGGGACCCGCAGGCCCCCTGGTCAGCTGCAGAGTCTGTGCAGCATGTGTGGAGGAAGAGGAGCCTGTTAAACACATTTCATTCAAACCGCTCGGCACGAGCAGACGACTTTACATTTATTGTCCTTAAAGGTGCAGTGTGCAAGATGCGGTGACCTCTAGTGGTGAAGTTACGTGTTGTGTCCATCACCTCACCCTTCACTCTTCTGAACGCGCAGGAGAAGCTGTGGTCGACTTCAGTTGTCGTTCAAACTCAGAAGATGTTTAGTACGTCCACTTTTACTACTGTAAAAACATGGCGGCCCCCGTAGAAAGGATCCCCCTCCTCATGTAAATATACAGTAAAGGAGCAGTATGTAAGATTTAAAAAAAATCTTACATACCAACATTTTCATGAATTTATAATCTTGTCAATACAAAAAAAAAATCCATGACCCTTAAACGAGCCCATTAGTGTACATTTCCATGAGGAGCGGCTCGTCTCGACGGACGCCATTTTCACAGCAGTAAAAGTGGACGTACTAAACTTTTTTTGAGTTTTAATGACTGAGGTCGACCAAAGGTTCTCCTGAATGTTCAGAAGGGTGAGGGTGAGGATACAACACGCAACTTCACCTCCAGAGGTCACCAAGTCTTCCACACTGCACCTTTAACGTGCTCATTTTATGTTAACGTAAAAAAAAAAACATTTACATAATTATAAATGCACGAAAAAGTCAGTATGTAATTGTTTTCTAATCTTTTTTATGAGTGACAAAAAACGGCCCAAATCGTACACACTGCACCTTTAATGCTCGGCCTCGTGTCACAGCTCACACGGCTCTGAGGGGAGCACTGTTCTCCTCCTGTTGTAAATTTAAAATGGCTGCTGCCCTCTTAACGGTCACACCGCCATTCCGGCTCAAACTCATCGGACCCTAATTACAGTTTCATAATCACAGAGGCGCTTTTTGAAAAACTCTCATGCTGCTCCGGTGATTAATGTTTCACAGGTTTCACCGAGTGAAAACACCAGTCGAACTTAAGGTGGTGGTAATGGGCTATAAGGGCTTTTAATTGGGAAACCCCCCTCCGCCCCCGCCTTCCTCAGCCCCCCTCCCCTCCCCGCTCGCTCGCCCTTCATCCTTTCACCATCTCTCTCTCTCTCTCTCCACCAGCAACTAATGAAATCAATGAATGGCCGGTTTGAGAGAGGAGGACAAAGGCAGAGATAGGGAGAAGACAATATCCTTGTGTGGGAGAATTAGTTACACTCAGTAGTCTAAGTATTCAAAGCCCCCCTCCCCCCCCCACCTCACCCCTCAAAGTGTGTGTATGTGTGTGTGTGTCGGGGGTGGGGGGGGTTTCTAGGAGGGGGGATTAAGAGAAAAGTCCACACAGGTGGGTCGCTGGTAGGGAGGAGGGGGTCACATGACAGGACGTTACCTCGTTTGATAAACAGCAGCCGGGGCCCACAGGAAGGAGGAAGGGAGTTATTTTATAGGCGGCATTAACGGCTCCACCGCATCAGGTTTTCATTAGGGACCATCTCCAGGTGCTGCTCCCCGCAGTCACACGTCCCCCCAGGAGCCTGGTGCCGAACCCCACCTTTGTGCCGGGAGGACGGGGAGGACGCGGGCGCCTCGTTCGCTGCCCGTCCGTCACGTGCGCGTCACTTTTTTTTCATTCACTTTTGAGAAAAAACATCGTTTTCGATTCTTTTCCTGGACTTGAGGGTCTGACTCGCTGCGTAAGGTCGTACTCGCTGCGCTGTGTGTGTTGTATCGTACATTGTACCACCTGCTCCCGCTGTCAATATGTCAGAGCTATTTGCAGTTCCTGTTTTATTTTGATCATTTTTATTTTTTATAGACTTCTTATATTTCGGGTGCCCCCGTTGTTACCGCCAGAGTTGTCTTTCAATCTCGTCGTACATCGCGTATAATGACAATAAAGGCATTATATTATATCCACACTATATGTGTGGAGGTCTGCTGGTGGAGGTCTGCTGGTGGAGGTCTGCTGACGGAGGTCTGCTGGTGGAGGTCTGCTGGTGGAGGTCTGCTGGTGGAGGTCTGCTGGTGGAGGTCTGCTGATGGAGGTCTGCTGGTGGAGGTCTGCTGGTGGAGGTCTGCTGATGGAGGTCTGCTGACGGAGGTCTGCTGATGGAGGTCTGCTGGTGGAGGTCTGCTGGTGGAGGTCTGCTGGTGGAGGTC
>JAFBJT010111911.1:64287-82286 GCA_016785325.1 Chascanopsetta lugubris | reverse complement strand
GGTTGTGGGTTCAATTCCCAGCCAAGGAAGTAAAGCTAAATGAAATTGTAAATTGAAAAAAGATTTCCTAGCCCAGGGGCACTTCAGTATGCAGCATGGCGGGACTCGAACCTCTGACCCTCTGAGTACAGCTCCTCTAACGCTGAACAGCAACAATTGTCAAAAAGTAAAAAAAAGGTATAGCATTCGGGCTGCAGCCCCAGAAGCCCCGCCCCCTCCCCCCATCCCTTTAGCTCCACCCCTGGCCTTCATCATCATTGGTTCCTCATATTCGCACTGACATCAGAACAATACGTCAGCGGGAATATGTGGAATTCATGGAGACACCAGATCAACCAACCACAGAGAGTCTGAGGCTCCGAGGGGAAAAAGACCAGTTAATCTTCATTCCATGTGGATTTGTTTTGGGAGCAGGAGGGAAGGTGTTTGGGTCATGGAGGCGGAGCTAAGCTCCCACTCTTCTCAGGTCTGGGCAGTTTTGACTTTCTATTAAAGGCCCAGTACGTAACATTTAGCCTGAAATATTATTATTATCATTATTGTAATTATTATTATTTATTATTAGTCGTAGTATTTTGATTTTGATTTATGATCATTATTATTAGTAGTAGTAGAAGTACTATTAGTATTATTTATTTTGTTTTCTAGTATTATTATTATTACTTTGATTATTACTTTGATTATCACCACTCTTATTGTCATTATTATTAATAGTAGTAGCATTATTGATAATAATTCATATATTCGATCATACACTCCTAAAAACATCAGCAGAATTATTCCTCCTATCCAGTGTAATCTGTGTAAAATTGTACATACTTTCCCTTTGAGTTTGATTCCTCAAATGACGCAGATCTGTCACGTTCAGTCGGTGGGTTTTGACCTTTCGTGACCTTTGTTTAGTTTAAACATGTCACTCTCGTGACTTTCTGGACTTGTACCTGCCTCAGCTTGACATCTGGTTCCAACATCCTTCGCCAGAGCGATAGATCCTCTGTCTTTTCATGTGGGCGGAGTTAAAGGATTTCCTGTTTTGCTTTGTGAGACTTTTTTGTTCTTGACAGGTGTAATTTCTCCGAGCTCTGCTGGTTGATTCATGCTCCCACACCTTTAATTACCGCTTCTTTCCGGTGATCAGAGCAGAGCTGGTCTCCAGTGTGACTCACCTGAGCCTCATCTCATGTGGTTCACTCTGCATCCTGCCTTTGATCTCAGTGACTTCGTGTCCGTGACCAGTGCTTACGAGGCTCGTAGTGGGCGGATCCCTCGTCGCCATCTTTATGCTAACGCATAACTCCTCCTACTTCAAACCCAGGTGTCACTCAAGAGGCCACGCCCCTTCATTATGCACAATTTCAAACCTCGATAGAATAAGAGTTAGAAAACACGCGTAGCGATGGTGAGGACAAGAATCAAACTACCGACCGTCTGGTTAGTGGACGACCCCCTCTGACCCCTGAGCCTCAAGGGATAAGAGTAAAAAATGTGTTTTTAAAAGTAGTTTAAGAGAAGTGGTTTATTAAAATACATGTGAATGCATTTTCGTGCTTTTGAGGCTGGAAGTGGGCGGTTCGCTTGTCGCCATTTTGCTGATACCTAACTCCTCCCACTTCCTGGTTCATCCAAAAATGATGTCATGGGAACACATGTGTCTGATTGAGACCAGAACCGTCGATTGTACCAGACTTTAAACATGTTTCATTCGCCTCTACAGTTGATTCTTTTAACGTGGGAGTCGATGGGGATTAACTCACTTTTGGAGGCCGCCTCAAGTGGCCACCCTGTGAACTGCAGGTTTCTTCCTCTTCTGTATTGGAGGCATCAGTCAGCCCTGGAAGTTTCCTCTCGGTGAAACCTTCCCACACTTGTGTTCATCCTCTTCTGACAAGGCAGTAATTCATCATATGTGCTCGTACAGGTCTAGGTTGGACCCGTTATGCTGCCAACACAACTTTCTGTGTGTGTGTGTGTGTGAGAGAGAGAGTGTGTGTGTGTGTGTGTGTGTGTGAGAGAGAGAGTGTGAGAAAGAGGTGGGCACATGTCAGAGATCATTATTCATGTCTATTTCACAATAGAGTTATTGTTTCCATCATCTGTTTATGAAAGAGAGATAATGATGTGTTGACAACCATCTCTTAATTCTATTGGCTCGGTCCTTTGATCATTGTATCAAAGGACCTGATACTGAAGTTTCTTTGACGATCTCATTTCATCTGGTACATTTTTTAAAGTCTTTATGACCATTTAACACTTAACTTTACAAGTTTTTGACATTCACAATTTCAGTCACTTTTCAGTATAAGAACATGGTGAAACATGGAGGTCTGGCTCAATGACACTTAGGTAGAAGGAAGGTGAGGACTGGAATCAAACTACAGACCCTCTGGTAAGTGGACGACCCACTCTGACACCCTGGGCCTTAAGGGACAAATTCTGCCTTTAACAAAAAATACTCTCCAGGACAAGTAGTTTATTAAAACACACGTGAACACAGTTTCGTGCTCGGAGTTTTTTTCCCCCTGAACTTTTCATCACAGTTATAGGCTTGCGTTTCATACCACAAGAGATAAAAGGAAGAGTCAAGAACCTTTTTCCACGTAAGAGACAAGAACCCTTTTCCACGTAAGAAGTAAAAACATAATTTGAAGTGGAGTTATTTCTAATTAATTTTGATATAAAAAAAAAATTTAAAAAAAGAAAAGCCCAGTGCTGGAACCCTTCTTCAGCTCTGTGCGTCCCCCCCCTGCCTGTGAGCCGGTGTCCCGGTGACGGTCTGGAGAAGCCGCTGGGCCTCGTGGTCGGTGATGGCCGGCAGTAAATCTGGTGATGGATGGTGATGGTGTGAAGCCTGTTCTCTCTGAGTGCATTCATCACAGGAGGTGACGGAGCTGCACAGACACCACCGAGGCTGATAAGCTGTGGAATGTTTGTCTTCTGGCTAATCACTCACCAGACTCTACAGAGCCTCAACCAGTACAACCCAAAACTCTGCTCGCCTCCGGGCTCATCGCCTCTGATGGACGTTGACACAGAGCTCATGTCAGGAGGTCTGGTTGTTGTTGTTGTTGTTGTTGTTGTTGTTGTTGTTGTTGTGTTTCATCCTCAGCGTAACACATCTTTAGTATAGTAGTTATCTTGTGTGAATTCATGAGGTCACTAATAGAGTTCCCACATGTGGTTACATCACCATAGTGGATTCTTTTTACGTAATTGTGCATTAGTCAGCTTTTTTGTTTCGGGTTGTTTTTTGTCTCCAAGCTTAAAGGTGCAGTGTGTAAGATTTCGGGACATTGTTGTCACTTCTATCCATTTGAGTAGAATCAAACAATTATGTTGACGTTTTTGTCACTATGTTGACATGTTGACTGTATAATCACCCCAATGTATGACTTGCTTCTTACAAATACCTAAAATGAACCCTTTAATGTATATTTGCTCCAGGAGGGGCTCCATCCTATGGGGGCCGCCATGTTTTTGGATTGGTTGATGGATACAACTCGCAACTTTACCTACAGAGGTCACCGAATCTTACGCTTTGCACCTTTAAAGAGACAAGTGAGATAGTCAGAATCAAATATGCACTAAAAAGCAAACAAACAATTGAAATGATCTTAACGCTGCACAGAGATCCTTTAAAAATCAAAAAGGTTTGAAAGTGCGCATAATTAAAGGGCGTGGCCTCTTGAGTGACACCCGGGCCGACCTGCCACGCTCTGTGGATGCTGCAACAGCACTATGGGCCCACTATGCTCCGCCTCTTTATAAATATTTTGGATGAACCAGGAAGTAGGAGGAGTTGCGCATCAGTGAAAGATGGTATCGAGTGAACCGCCCACTTCGAACCTCATAAACACAGAAACCTTTGGGTGACGTCACGGACGCAACATCCATGTTTATATACAGTCTGTGTTTACTTAAACATAAGTCCAGAGTTATGGCAACAGAATGTACTCGCCATTTCTAAAAATAATTTAAAAATATGTCAAACCTTTTATATATATATATATATATATATATATATATATATATATACATATACATAAAACAGTAGCTGCAGTTTGTCCTCCGTCCAGATCGTATAACAAACTGCCTGATCAGGGCCAAGACCCAAAATAGTGGCTGGATTACAACATGTAAACACAAGTGTTGGATTTTTATTTATTTTTTACTGCGTGGAAACAAAAGTGTATTTTTTTTTTTTTTGACACCGACGATACAATCTGATTAACTGAGGGGACTTTGTTTGCGTTAGCGACCCGTTGACAATGGACAGGGAGGAGTGTGCGCTGCCCAGGAAGGAAAAGTGGGACAGGAAAACACTTCAGCGTTGCTTTCGCTGCCCCCATTGGACGGAAGAGGGAGGGTCCCAGCAGAGAATGGGGGGAAATGTTAGACGCAGCGGAGAGGCTCGCTGTCGTATATCTTAATGTCACATCAGGATGTGTCGACGATTGTGGAGGTGTGTGTGTGTGTGTGGAGGGGGGGGGGGGGGGGGGGGGGGGGGGGGGGGGGGGGGGGGGGGGGGGGGGCGACAGCTTTTGTCTTTTTTGTTCAGAGTCTGGCCGCCTGGTCAACAGAGGTGTGTTTTCATGAATGCTCCACTGGAGGGCAGAGCTCCGGCACAAAGTGGGAGTTGTTTGAGGTTGTTACAGGTCACAAAGCCAACAGTGCAGGTCCCTGTGTGCTGGAACACAGTGGGACAGCATCATCCGAAGGCCTGTATGTGAGCACACAGTATCTGGCTCCAGACTGACAGATACACATCAGTATATACATTCAATTCAATTCAATTAGATTTCAAATTCAATGAAAAAAAGAAAATTTAATCAAATAAATCAAATCAACTGAAAAAAACAAACGACACCTATGTATGTTATTACTAAAAAAAATATATACAAAATCCCAAAGCCATGACCAATTTCCACAATCCTGCATCAACTAATCTGGATCAGATTATTTTTGTTTAATCTCATCAATGCATTAACATGTTTTAAAGGGGTATGACAGCAGTTTATTCGGTATACAACATTTCAGGGATTAAGGTACAACAGAGTAGGCAATTCAGTGTTGTACATTCATCTTCCTCAGAGGACGTTGTAGTGACAATAATGTGGAAAGCTACTTTGTACAGTTTTATTTGTTCATACTTATCTGAAATGCTCCTTGTGTTCATTGCCAATCAACTAACAAATACATTCATGTCCCCCTGAGGATGAATCCTACAAATACTGTTCATCCAACAATAATCCCCTGTATGACTAAAATACTTAATGCTACATAGGGCTGGTTTTTGAATGTATGCTATGTTAGCATGTTAGCACTCTGATACAGTTAGCTTGTTAACCACTGTCAACACTGACTGTACTTACAGCAAGTGTGTCAGCTTGTTGTTGTTAGCACGTTAGCTTAAACCAAATCACTAGCAAACTGCTAATAGGAGCAGACCAGCTACACAGTCCTCAAACTCATGTTCCCCAGAGGATGACTCGTTGTTTATTCTTTCGACTCCACAGGTAATAATTCTGCTAATGGTCTCTATGTACTTTCCTATGTTAGCCTGATCGGTATCGCTAACTCACAAACTTTAGAGATATATTGAGTCAGAATGAAGTTAGTGCTCATTATTTTATTTTTTTTCACTGTTAGCCACTATGTTGTACATTCATGTTCCCCTGAGGAGGAATCCTGCCGACCGGATTACTCCCACTCTTTATGACTTTGCCTCTAGTTTTTAAGATGGATTTTGCATTTAACACTATATTAGCATGTGAACACATGAAGCGCAATACAAGTCAAATGCTAGGTGTTGACCCTGCTGACACAACGCCCTGTTGACATCGCCCCTGTTAGCGTGTTAGCATGTCAGTTCAAATCAAGCGAATCGTGGGGAAGCCATCCGCACACTTCACTCTCAAACTTCGTGCTCCCCTGAGGATGACCCACCACATTTAATCTTTTCACTCCTGTAGTTCTGCTCGTGTCCTCATAGTTTCCTATACTAGCCTGAGCTGTGTTGCTAAACATTAGCTGGCTAATACTCGGACTAGACCGAGACAGTTTTGATCATTCTTTTCAGTTTCGATAGTGAATAGTGCGGACGCCAAGAGTGACCGTTGGCCACCGTTTTGTACACGCGTATTCCCCTGAGGATAAATCCCAACAACTTTAGTAATCCCTTGAGTTTTGTTGTTATTATGTGTTCAATGGAAATACTTCTCATTCACCTCTCCTCTGTTCCATCTCCATTGCATATCAAGCACAAACTTCACACATTCATGTTCCCCAGAGGATGAATTATACCGACTACACATGAACCCCTCCCTTCCGGCTCATTTTATGACTAATAACCTGCTAACCCAGCCATAAACCTCAGCTGCATCACTGCTACGTTAGCATGCTAACGCCGACCAAACCAATGCGGTTGACACGCTGAAACACCGGCATGGTAGCAATTCGTGTCACTGTGAGCGTGTTAGCATGCTGCCGTTAGCATGTAGCTCGGAGCACAGCTGCGGCTAAGCACAGAGGAGCTAGAGTGCGGCGGCGGCGGCGGCGGCCGGCTCATTTTTAACTAGGTCATGGACTCTAAGACCGTGACGCTTGGTAAACCTAAGCATCACGGTGCACATCAATAATAAATCATATTAATCTCCTGTTGGGCTGCGGCTCAACTATTTATATTTAGCATCAGGGTTAAAAAAAAAAAAGAAAGAAAAAAATAGAAGAATATATTTCATATCATCGCATAACTAACGAGTGACAAATGAATGTTTGAGGTCCCATTGATGGTCTGAGGTGGTGTCTTGGAATTGCAGGGGTAGTTTGGAGGAGTGATGTGTGTGTGTGTGGAGGGGAAGCTGCAGCTGCAGCTGGGGAAGGTGACACCAGTCAATGGATAATGACCGAAATGGTTCATCAATTATTGAAATAGTTGCTGATTCATTGTTAGTGGATTGGTTCAATCAGTGAATGAGGCTGTAAAGACCTGATGCCAGGAGCATTTTCCAACAATTGAGTTGCAGCCCCTAACTCTTGCATGGCCCACATGTGTGTACGTACTCTAAATCTTTTCGTGCGTTCATTTTGCGTGATTTGTGGGTTGGTTTTTTTTGTGTGCTGTTGTTGTTGTTGTTGTTGTGACGTGTCCGATTGGCGGCGGCGGCGGCGGTGGAGCCTCTTCCCGTCCGTCCGTCCGTCCTCCGGCAGACGATCCCTCGGTCCTCCTCTCGTGTGTGTCGTCTGTCTGCCTCTGTCCCATCTCGCGCGTCCTGCCTCTTTAAGGGAACGGCACTCAAAGGCAACAGCTATGAGATCATCGGCTTGCGTCGTCATGGCAACAAAGGCTGTTGCAGCACTACTGAGAAATAAAATGGCTGGCGTGGTGTCGCTCTCCCTCCCTCCTTTGCCGCCTCCTCCCCCTCCTCCTCCTCCCCTCTCTTTCTCTTTGGTATCAGTGAACTGGAGCAGATTGGTTGTGACACCGTCCACCCCCAACGCGCCCCCCCCCCCAGCTCCCCTCAACCCCCCCCCCCTTCCCCTCCGCCCCTGCCCCGTCCTGCCCTCTCACTTCGCTCCTTATTCTGTCCCTCCAACCGTCCATTCACACTCCACACATGTGAGTCAGCAGGAGTCTGTGGGGCTGCCACTGCCACTCCGGACATGATTAAGGTGATGGAGGGGTTGTTATTTTATTCCCCCCCCCACTCTCTCTCTCTCTCTCTCTCTCTCTCTCTCTCTCTCTCTCTCTCTCTCTCTCTCCCACACCCCCTCACCCCCTCACCACCACACCACCCCCCCGCCCCTCTCTCTCTTTTGGGAAGCCCAGCTGTCGTCCAGTCCACACAGTTGAGTCCGTGAATCAACCGGTGGAAAGCAAAGCACCTTTCCAACGGACGTGGCTCCAGATTGAAGGGGTCTAACTGTCAGGTGAGACACAAAAGAGGAGGGATGCTGGTCCGAGGGGGGGCCCCTGTCGTCCGCCTGGAGTCGAGTGAGTGTAGTACACGCAGGGTGAGGAGGGAACACGAATGGGGGGGGGGGGGGGGGTTGAGGAGGGGAAGGGGGGGGGGGGGGGGGGGGGGGGGGGGGGGGGGGGTTGAGGAGGAGAAGAAGAGAGGGTGAGGATGCAAATTTAGCCACGGACCCTCTTCCGATTCCATGAGCACCAATTGAGGCTGGATCTTTTTTTTCTTTCTTCTAAATGTGTGTGTGTGTGTGTGTGTGTGTGTGTGTGTGTGAGAGCTGATATTTGCTCTCCTATCTGCCTTATGTATGTCCTCGATCTCTCTCACTCTCTCACACCCCCCCTCCACCCCCCCCGCCTCAATCACCCAGACACAGACGCATGCATGCTCACGCAGAATCGCGCGCAGCAGGCGGATGCGCGCATACACACTCTCTCCCTCTCCCACTCTCCCTCTCTCTCTCTCTCTCTCTCTCTCTTGCTCTCCCTCTCCCTCTCTCTCTTACACACACATACACGCACACACATACACACACACACACACACACACACACACACATACTCACACACCCTTCCTGGAGGTGCTGGGAGCAGCTGCAGCATTAGCGTTGAAAGAGATTCGCCGTTGACTGGAGTTTGCATCCCCCCCTCCTCCTCCTCCTCCTCCTCCTCCTCCTCCTCCTCCTCCTCCCTTCTCCTCCACCACCACCACCACCACCCACCACACCACCCACCCCCCCCTCTGTTAATGAATGGATGCTACGGCGATCGACTCGGGAGCTGCTGCCGTTGGATTGCGGGAAATGGTGGATATCTATTCTTGAATTTATTTATTTATTTCTATGCTCTCCATTTTTTCTCTCCCCACCCTCTCCCGGCGTGCTGTTGTCGAAAAAGGACGACGGGGTCTTGCGCTTGATCGGATAAAGATGGAGGTGAACGTGGCGTCTCCGGTGCTCGGCATACTACTGAGGTTTCTCTGCCCGTCGGGGTGAATGGAGCTGTGATTTCTGGGGGCTTTTTCTTCTCCCGAGCGGGCTCTTTTGTTTTCCGGGGGATCGGCCGAGCACTCCTGTGGTGAATCGGGCTATTGTCGAGGACTGGGCCTCTAAAGCTGTGAATCTTTGACCGTCCATCCCTCCCCTCCCCTCCCCTCCCCTCCCATCCCCCGCCACCCTCTGCTCAAAACCCCCGCACCCCCCCCCCCCCCCCCCCTACCACCACCACCACCACCACCACCCCCCGAAAATCGCCGCTGAAATCTCCCCTCGCCCGTCCTCCTTTTACTTCCAATGCCCCATTTCCCTCATCTCTACCCCGGCCCCCCCCACCGCCGCCGCCACCACCACCACTGCTACCACCACCACCACCACCACCACCACCACCACCACCGCCGCCGCCGCCACTCTCCTGCTCCCTCCTCCCACATCAGAGCGGCTACGTAATGTGCCTCCCTACGCATGCAAATGGGGATGCTACAAATGGTGGCCGGGACTGATGCCGATGAAAGGGTGATGCCTCGCGCAATCACCTGCACCTCTGCCACCGCTCCACATCAGCCGGGGAGAGCCCAGCCGCCGACGCCAGCCGCCCACAGCGTGAACACGGCCGTTTGTAGCTCGCTCGTGGATGTAAATGAGACGCGTGTATGTGCGTGAAGGTGCACACTGGTTCCTGCCATGTCTGGCGTGTGATCGCTCTAGCGGGACGTTCTTACTGATGCGGGGGAGGCACTGAGCCTGAGGTTGGTCGACCTCCCCCTGCACACACCTCCCCCCCCCCCTTTCCCCCTCCCCTTCCCCTCCCCCCCCCCCCCCCCCCCTCCCCTCCCCTCCCCCCCTTTCCCCCTCCCCGTCCCCCCCTCCCCCCCTCCCTCCCCCTTTTCCCTCCCTCCCTCCCTCCCTCCCTCCCTTCCTTCCTTCCTTCCTTCCTTCCCTCCCCTTCTTCCCACCATCCCACCTTACCCCAGAAGCCCCCCAGGGGGGGGTTGAGGAGGACCACCTGGTCTCCCCCGCCCCCCCCCCCCAAAAAAAAAAAAAAAGGGAAGAAGGGGAGGGAAGGGGGGGGGTAGAAAGGGGAAGGAGGGGGGGAGGGAGGGAGGGAGGGGGGGGGGGTCACGATGAAGAAGAACCGTAGCGGCGGCAATGTGCGGCGGGCCTGGCCCAGCTCGGAGCTCGCCGAGCGCCCGCTGGAGCACAATCTCTCCCGGAGCGAGAAAGACGTCCGTGTGCAGAAGCAGCATCTTCCTCCCCCTCCTCCTCCTCATTTCTCTCCGTCCCCGCCGAGTTATCGTGTGCCAGGTGAGTCAGACACTCCCACCAGGACAAGCTCCACCCTTTGCTACGCAGCACTACTCCGGGTTTGCAATGACACGCTTTGGTTTCGGGGGGGGGCGGGGGGTGGTGGGGTGGTGGGGTGGGTTGGGGAGGGGGGGGACGGGGGGTTGTTTGGGGTGGGGGGAGAGTTAGGGTTAGAGGTTAGGCTCGGGGTGGACGACGCTTACACGTTTCTCTGCGTTTGCTGACCCACATAGCCAAACGGAGAAATATGCACGTTTGACATTTACGGTAAACCCCCCCGCCCCCCGCCCCCTCCTCCAACTCCACCCCCCCCCCCCCCCCCCCATCAGTGCAGGACTCCATCTTTCCTGGTGTTGAGATGCTGAGACAGATTCATACATTCTGTGTTTTCTGCAAAGAGGCTTTGGGGCCTTGTCATTTCACGAAGGGCAGTCAATCAGATCCCCTCCAGCCTCCTTTATTATAAATACCCCGTCCTCCTCAACTCCTTCCCCTCGTCCCCGGGATAAACCACCACCACCGCCCCCCCCCCCCCACCACCGCCCCCCCCCCCCTCCTCCCCCCCATTGCACAGGTTGTGTTTTTATTTCTTTCCTTCTTTCTTTCCCTTTTGTGCCAATCCGCCGGCAGATTTATTTTTTCCATGTTTATCAAGTAAAGCCCCCGTAAAGCCACATAAAGCTTAAACGGCTGTGATACTAAGCAGAGATAACGTCATCGTGTTGCTTAACCGACCGTTCAGCTGAGTGTGGCGAGGAGGAGGAGGAGGAGGAGGAGGAGGAGGAGGAGGAGGAGGCAGGGGGCCCTGCACACACAGGCAGCACAGGTGATCCGGCCCTGCCGGACCACCCCACTCCTGAGTGGGGCTTTAGAGGGACATTGGCGTGAAAACGTGCAGGTTTTTGCGCCGACGGCTCCGAGATTTAGGTCAGAGCGGAGACGGAGGAGGGTCACGGCGGCACAGATGCTGCGGCAGCGTCCGACTCGCCCGCTTTACTACCAGATGTTTTTACCTCCGAGGGGCTCGGAGCCCGGCCGTAGGATGAGCTCACTCACTCCTCCTCGCCAGAGCAAAGCCAGCTTAATTCAACAAAGAGTATTTTCTGCCTGTAAGCCGCCAACGTGGCGCCCGTATATTCTGTTGCTTTTTCTGTTGCCCCCCCCACCCCCCCACCACCCCCCTCCCACCCCCACCGATCACGTGAGTCAGGTGATCTCACTTTGCAGCAGCAGCAGCAGCAGCAGTAGCAGCACTCTCCTTCCTTGTTTTGCTAACCCCACCAGAAACAGGGGGCTAAGGAAGGAGCACAAGGAGTAGGTGGAGAAGGAGGAGGAGGAGGAGGAGGAGGAGGGGTGGAGCCACTCCAGGCGGCGTGCAAACTGCTGCTGCTGCTGCTGCTGCTGCTGCTGCTGCTGCTGCTTGACCATTACATCATAGCTTCACACGCTGCGCCTGCTGTTCATTCATGATCTAACAGTTGTCCTTGTGCCTCCTCCTCTTCCTCCTCCTCCTCTTTCTCTTCCTCCTCCTCCTCCTCTTCCTCCTCCTCCTCCTCCTCTTCCTCCTCTTGCAGGTGACGTGTCTCCGATCAGTATGTCGCCCATCAGCCAGTCACAGTTCATCCCACTGGGGGAGATCTTGTGTCTGGCCATCTCTGCTATGAACTCTGCCCACAAGCCTGTCAACCAGGAGGCTCTGGTGGAGCACCTCACTGCCAGCTTCCCAGGTACGACCCCCCCTCCACACACACACACACACCTTCCTCTACACACCAATGGGACTCGACCCAAACATGCAGACCAGGTTCTAAGACCAGTGCTCATTTCCTTGGATCAGGTCCCCGACACATTTCAGGGTTTAGCTTAGATAAGAGGCGATGAAATTGGTGGATTTAGCCTTTAATCACTGTTTTGATCAAGCCAGTGACATTTCTCTGTTTGATATGATTCCAAATGAAAGGTGCAATGTGTAGGATTTAGGTCATGTAATGGTTTAAAGGTACAGTGTGTAAGATTTGGTGACATCTAGTGGTGAAGTTGCATGTTGTATCCAGCACCTCACCCTTCCCATTGGAACATGCTGTCGAACATTCCCACAGAAATGGACAGACATCTTACACACTGCACCTTTAAGTCACATGTCATAGCCTCTGAGGGAGACTCTTTGGTTACCATGAAAACTCAAAGCGCATTGTGAAAACAACATGGCTGCCTCCATAGAGAGGACCTGCTCCTGACGAGAATAGGACAATGCGTTCATACAATTCTAGACTCTTAAAACATTTAACTTTGCCAATGGAAATGTGAATGATTCAACCCTAATCTTACACACTGCACCTTTAAGAGATGAAGTAAAGCATTGGGTATATTTTCTTATATTCTGATAAGGACACAGGGAAAAATGTGTCAAGTAAGCGATGAGTCAATCATTCCGTTTCTCATATGATTCGAAATTAAAGGTGCAGTGTGTAGGATTTGAGACATATAATGGTTGAAGTCACATGTTGGAAACTCTTTGATTGCCACGAAAACCCAAAATGTGTTTAGTTTGTCCATTCTGGGCATCTGTAAGAATATGATGGTTCAATATGGCCGCCTCCATGGAGAGGAGTCAGGGCTCATTCAAGAGACTGAAAACAACTATTCATACATTCAGGCAATTCTACACGTCTGTTACCACCAATAGAAACGTGAATAATTCAAGCTGAATCTTACACACTGCACCTTTAAGAGGTGAGATGAAGCATTGGGTCTATGTTACACCGTTTTCATGAGAATACTGGTGAGAATCTGTTGAATAGGCAACCAACCAATCAACATTTCTCTTTCTCATGTCATTCTAGCTTAAAGGTGCGGTGTGTAGGATTTAGCACATCTATTGATATACGCCTCATGTTGTAGGCTTTGGTTGACATGAAAACTTGAAAGATGTTTAAATTGTCCATTCTTAGCTCCTGTAAAAACATGGCTGCCCCCATAGAGAGTTATCACCTATGGAAATGCGAATCATTCAAGCTAAATCTTACACACTGTGCCTTTAAGAGGGGAAATGAAGCACTGGGTATATTTCATTACAGCATCTTGATGAGAGTGGAGGCTTTGTGGAATTAGCAATTAGCATTGCATTTCTCTTTCCCATAATTCCAAATTAAAGGTGCAGTGTGTAGGATTTTCGGCACGGTTTTAATCATATGTTTTTAGCCTCTGATCTAACTTGTCAACCATGAACGAGGCTCTTCTGTTATTATTAAAACCCAGAACCCGTTTAGTTGGTCCATTCTGTGCTGCTGTAAAAACATGGTGGTCCAACATGGCCGCCTCCATAGAGAGGACCTGCTCCTGATGGAAACAGTAAAGACAATTCTACACTCAAAACCCTAAAAACATGTGGACAATTCAACCGAGATCCTTCACACTGCACCTTTAAGAGCTGAAATAAAGCTTTGAGTGTATTTTATAACAGTATTTGGGACAATGATAGAAGTGAGAGTTTGTTAAATGAGCAGTGAAGTGATCAGCATTTTTCTTTCTCGCGTAATTCTAAATTAAAGGTGCAGTGTGTAGGATTTATGACATATAATGGTCAAAGTCACATGTTGGAGCCTTTAATCGTCCCCTCCCCAGCATGTAGGAGAGTCTTTGGTGACAGTGGAAACTAAAAAGTTGTCCATTCTGGGGCACTGTAAAATCATGGTGGTGCAACATGGCCGCCTCCATAGGAGAGGACCTGCTGCAGCTTCTAGGGCAATAAAAAAAAAACATTCCTACATTCAGGCAATTCTACATTCATACAACATTAGTGCGGTTATTGTACATGCAGTTATCCCTAAAAGAAAGGTGAATCATTCAACCTAAATCTTACACACTGCACCTTTAAGAGGTGAAATAAAGCTTTGGGTGTTTTATTACAGCGTTTTGACAAATCAGCATCTTTGAAAATCATCAAATGAGAAGAACAAGGCTTCCACATCCACATATGACCTTTCTTTTTCAGTCATTGTTGCAAATGAAATGTTAGCGTATTTTGAAAATCATCGTTGGTTAATATTAGAGATGAATGTTGTTTTATGTGATGTTTTATCCGTTGTTTTGCCGTTTCTTTAGACATTCGTAGGTCACAGCCCTGATTGCTAATGTTGAAACAGTGCTAGCAAGATGTTTTTGAAAGCTCTCTCTGCACTCACTCTTTTCTTGCTTCTTGTGGTAAAGTTGGCAACCAATGGAATTTCCCTGAATCGTCGTGTGTTTGAAGAGAGTACAGATTTTGCCCTAAAAATGTCCAGTGTTTGGTTTTGTCCATTCTGGGCTACTGTAGAAACATGGCAGCCTACATAGAGGAGGACACACTGAGACGTGCGAGATATAAATGGCTCACTCTGAGGAAACGACACCTTCTCAGTGTCAGATAAATATACACTCGGTGGCCATTTTATTAGGTACACCTCTTCCATCTAAAGCAGGGATATCAAACATACGGCCCGCGGGCCAAAAGCGTTCTGCCAGAGCCTTCAATGCGACCCGTGAGATGAGAAGACATTAATGGCAATTTTTCCAGTAAAAGTAACTGCTCTTTCACTTTTGTCCACTGGGGGTTGCACACAACACTGTCAAGCCTTTGCTGTTGTGTTTTGGTAATTATGCTTCGATCGTACTGGTCCCGCCCACTTGCGATGAAATCGGTCTGTGGCCCCTGAACTTTAACGAGTTTGACAACCCAGTTCTGAAACAGCGGGAAACGTGACCATACGTTTATTTCTACATTCTTCCATCAGTTTAATCAAATGTATTTTTAAAATGATATGAAATGTAATGTATCATCACATAATATTACTGTCAGATGTAAATAGGTGAGAACTTGGCATTACCCCCCCTCACTGTTATAATCCTACAAAACACCATCATTATTCACATTTGTGCTTTTGAATAACTATTGAATTTAAACGTTTCTGGCAATAGAGCTGTTGTATTGACTTGCAGTCTAGATGTGTACCTAATAAAGTGGCCACTAAGTGTGTGCGTTAATGACAGTATCATTATAAACTTCATATCTCACCTCTGCTGATAAATCACCCAAATCCTACAGACTGTGCCTTTAAATCTTACTGGATGTTTTTAAAGGTCCGTTGTAGATTTAGGGGAACTTACTTATTATGATCAATAACTGTACATTTGTTTTAAAATCACCTGAATGTGTGAATTGTTGTTTTCCCCAGAATGAGCCTTTTATATTTAAGGGTCCTCTCAATGGAGGCGGCCATGTTGGACCGCCATGTTTGTACAGGAGCTCAGAATGGACACCTTTTTTGAGTTTTGATAACTGAGGGCTTCCATAGGTCCTTCTATGGGGTTTAAAGGGAATGGTGAGGTGATGGGTTATCCAGCTGCAGTATGCAACTTCACCACTAGATGTCACTGAATCCTACACACTGTACCTTTAATAGAAAACTACAACCAGGGTAGTGTTAATTGTTACATCAGCCACTAAGTGCGTATCTTTCACGGAGGATCTTTGTGTTTGAAATATTCAATTAGACCTCTCTGATCACTGCTCTCTCAAAGTGTAACAAAATAATTTGGGTTTTGTGTGTGTGTGTGTGTGTGTGTGTGTTTTTTCAACAATATTTTTTTCATCATCTCCAAATTGTCCCCATATTAAAAAAAATGTTCACAATGTGAACTTAAAGGTTGCATCATGTCTGTGTAATAACAAAAAAAAAGAAAAAAAACTTACACAGGGGTGATGTAATGTCAGGCAACACATGGTCGTAGAAGACTGGTTGGGAATGGTGTTGAATGAATCTACAGAACATAAACTACATGTAGCGCTGGAGACACGAGTCTGTTGATCAGTTTCACCGGGGATCAGAGTTTTTAGTCTCCGTGTAAAAGTGAACACGCTAACTGGTCACATAGATGTGAATCATGCAGATGTGAAACAGAAACGAAAACAACAAAAACTTGAGGAAAATGTTGTCTTGCAAATTGTGATGAAAAAATCGTTCATAATTCTATTCTTTTTTTGTTTTGTTTATTAAAATAAAAAAATAATTGTAAAAAGATTCATAGATGAATCATAAAAAGCACTTAATGATCTGTGATGCACTCCTCATGGTGTTTTGTATGTATAGTGAGTTTGGGGCCTGACCTGTTCTAACAAGCATGAGTCCTGTTTTAAAGGTGCAGTGTGTAGGATTGAGTGACTCCTGTTGGTGAATATTTCTCTGCAAATAAAGGTGGTGCGACATGGCGGCTTCTGTAGAGAGCATCTGCTCTGATGTCAATCTCTATTATAGTTCTGTTATTGTATTATTGTTAATAATGATTATTAATTATTCAATGTTAAGGGTTCATTCCAGAATAACAATTGTAACATTTGGGTTGTTCCATAATGAAAACATCCTAATAGTGATTTTATATTTCAGTTCTGCAGTTACCTCACTCTTACACTGGACATTGAAATAATCTGAATAGAGGACACGTTCAAATATTGATACAGCAGCTGATACCATTGTGCAGTTGTGATGTTTAATGGTTATCAGGAGTTCATGTTATTGTTAAATATTTATTTTTCATTTTAAAAAGCATATCACTTGCTTATCAGAAGATTTTTTTTAATTTTCTAAAAACTTTGTGTTTTCACGATACACGTTTTAAAACAAACCTGAATAACTGATTGCTAAATTAGCAGCAAGTTGGTATTTTTAACCAATTAGAATCGCTACATTTAGTTGCAGCTCAACTCTGTCTGCAAAAGTGCGATTTCTGAAACAGGGATTCGAACATTCACTTGTTTTTGCTTGAAAATAACTCGGTCTTTGTGAGGTCACTGATACAAAAATCACACTTAATTCACGTGTAAACCACTAAAGCTTTTCGCTTTTTTTCGAAAAGCACTGGAAAAAAATGACACCACTTTTTTTTCTCATCTCCAAATTCGACCGAGGCACCAACAGAGGCACCCTAACCCTATTTCACCTCGTATGTTGTGACCCGGCTGAGTTTATTAACGGTGCGGTGTGTCCCCTGCAGGTGTGCCTACACCCAGCTCCGAGGTTCTGCGACATACCCTGAACATGCTGGTGCGAGAGCGGAAGATCTACCCAACTCCAGAGGGCTACTTCATCGTCACTCCCCAGACCTACTTTATCACCCCGTCCCTCATCCGAACCAACAACAAGTGGTATCACCTCGACGATCGGCTGCAAGAGCGCCAACCGCAACAACAACAGCAACCGCAGCAGCAGCAGCAGCAGCAGCAGCAGCAGCAGCAGCAACCTCAGCAGTGCACTTCGCCTCCGTCTGGCAACGCTACGCCATCCACACCCGGCTGCCTGAGAGAGCGTCCTCCTCGGAAGAACCACGCCGACTCGTACAACTCCTATCGCGAGGACTCCTCCAGACTTCACGCCTCTGCGCTCCAAAGTAAGTCGCCCAAGGAGCACAGGGGAGACTCCTATCAGAGCAAGCCGCCCAAGGAGCACGGCGGCGGGGAACCTCCGCCCAGCACGTCGGCCAAGGAGCACCGAGGAGAGCCGCCTTCGTACCCGCACCCCCCGCTCCCCTCCCCGCCCGTCCAGCAGCAGTCGCCGCCCCGGGAGGCCGCCGACAAGAGCAAGAGCATCACTTCTTTCCCGTATAAAACTGACACTCTGACCAAAAAGAAAGAAGGAATTGGCGGCGGCGGCGGCGGCGGTGGCGGCGGGGGCGGCGGCGGCGGCGGGGGGACCGGCGAGAAG
>JAFBJT010111911.1:22066-48673 GCA_016785325.1 Chascanopsetta lugubris | reverse complement strand
GAATCTGAATTTCTCTCTCTCTCTCTGTATTGCAGATACTAGATCTGCATATGTGCATAAAGAAGTATCCAGGTGCTAAACACCACCTCTGGCAGTCATGAGGAATAGAGGGTACGTACAGAACCTCTGCATTCATGCAGCACCACACACCCGACCAGGCTGTGTAGAGAAACACCGTGTGGCTACTGTGAGACGTTTCCATTCCAGTTCCCCATATGTGTGTTGACTTTTTAATATGTCTTAGTCCAAACTGTCCACATGCATGTGGCAGTGCCTGAGTTTAAAGTTCACACTGCACTGACTGAACCATCCACACCCTGACAACACCCCACTCTCCTAGAATCCATTTTCTCTGTATCACAAGTAGTGGACATGGATATGCTATGTAAAGTCATTGATTATACTTTGTAGAACATGAAGGAAGAGGTTTTTTTTTTTAAATGTAAAAAAGAATCCTAAAAAATAACTATAACTATCACTATATATATATGTATTATTTATTTATTTTTTTAACTCGAGTGTGGACCAATGTACTTGCTACCTGCCTCACACTTGAAGATGATACTTCCTAACCCTCCTTGGCCTTTAACCGTGTCCTGGTACCTGCCTTGATTTTGAGGACTTGACTTGCTGATGCCTCCCAGCAGGAGCTGTTAGTTTCGTACCAACCCCAGTTCAGAAGGGGTGGAGTTGGGTGTTGGTAAACAGAGCAGTAAAACCACACCATGCTCATCCATCAATGTGTGTGTGTGTGTGTGTGTGTGTGTGTGTGTGTGTGTGTGTGTGTGTGTGTGTTTGCTCTCTCGCTCCCTCTCTCCACATCTCTCCCACCAGCCGAGCGAAGTCCCTACTTACAGTATACACGTTCTATGGCGCATGATTAATCCTACCCTTCATTTCCCTTCTCATGTGTCAGCACCTTTGCTGCTTTATAGGCTTATTCTAAAATGAAGTGACAGTTCCACAGAGAAATATCATCAAATTAAGATTGAAGGAATGTGTAAACAACACAAATGTACACCAAAGGCCATATATCAACCAGCAGGCCAAGGCCTGATTCTCCCGTTCAGACTGTGTTGACCCTGTGATATTTAGACGTTGCTTTGTGTGGTTGATTGTTGCTGCTGACTCGACAACAGTTATCTCATCTAGACATAATGAAAGTGTTAAATCAGAAAAGACACTTTCCTCCAAAGGTTACAGACTGATATTTTCCTAAATGTATAATCACCTAAATGTTCTTTAATTTGTTTTCATTCCCCTTAATTAATGTATTTTTACATGAGGAGTGGGTCCTCTCTACAGGGCCGCCATGTTTATGTCTTTGCCCTCGGCCATACCAGATTTTCCATTTCCATCGACAACTCCTCCTGAGTGTCGTTCCCGTCAGCACACTATCTTTCCAAACCTGCTTCAATAATGTCACTCTGCATATTTCCATCTCTGCAACACGACCCACCTATGTCTCCCCCTCGTTCCCAACAGCACCACTAAACAGATCCACTCCCTGGTCACCTCCCATCAGAATTAGCTCCCTTCTCACTGGTCTCCCCCTCAAACCATTAATAAACTTCAACTGGATCAGAATGCTCACCAGAACTCCATCAATCCATCACATAACACCAACCCGCCAACAACTCCCCTTCTCACATTCAAGGCCATACATCACCTCGCCCCCTGCTAGAACAGGTTAACCATCCAAGATGATCATGAAACACTGTCGTCTCTTCATACAGTCCACTACTCCACTTCTTGTTTTCTATAAACTCAGAATTTATGAAAATCTTGTTGTTGAAGCTCTAAATGAATCCATTTATTTGGCACCACCTCATTCTTTATTCACATCTTGCCAGAAATCATTCATACTTGGCAAAGTAATGCAGCCATCTATTTCCTGTTTGACAATTATGAACAGACCAATAGGAGCTTAAGTGTGGGCACGGGGGGCAGCAGAGAGTGTTTATGCGAGGAACCTTCACACATCCATTATACGAATGAATGATTGGTCTCTGCAGACTGAAACCAGGAGTCAGACTTATGATATCAAGAGGGAATAATTTGGTTATTCTCTTCTTCAAAAAGTTTGTGAGAAATGTATTTGTCCTCTCATGTGTCCATGTGTTGTTGTATCATTTCTGATGAAATGATGAAGTATATCGGAGTAATGGGTGCACGAAGGTCCACGGTGCCTCAGAGCACATTCACACTGTACCTGAAACATTGTTCTACCGAAAATGTCCCTCTATCTTACATAGGATCATCATCACTTCCTCCCTCCCCTGGATCATCATCATGATGAGGAGTCTGAAGCTTCGCTCTTTGGCTCGTCACGGTCTCTCTTTTTCTTATTCTCTAGCATTGTGCACATATCAGTCAACAAGTCCTCATTGGAGGCTTTAGCTCTCAACAAAGCTTCTCTGTCCCTCCTTTTCTGCTCAGCAGATGTTTGTTCAGCACTCTGCATCTTCACACACACTTGCGGGAGATAAGCATATGAAATATCAGCTGTTGGGAGCTTTACTCCTGTTGACAGTAACAGGGCAAACAAATCTCTTTTGTTGCCTTGTTGTTGTTGTTTTTTTCGAGGACACACCCCATCACCCAGCTGCTACTCATCACCCTCATCAGCCATGGACTACTTAAACCACTCTCACACACTCACATTGCCAGATTGTTATGTGCCCTGCCACAATCTCCAGCGATTCTCTGCCTGACTTCCCAGTTCTGACCCTGCCTGTTCCCGACCAGCCTGATTCCTTTGTACCTGGTAACCGACTTGTTTTCTGCCTCCTGACTTCGCCTTTTGCCTGTGGCCTGCTGTTTGCTATTTCATCACCTTGCTACAGTAAAGTACCCGATTGTACTTTGGTGTCCTGCCTTTTGAGGTGCAATTGGGTTCTACAGCTCGTCACGGTACAATCTGGCCACAAATGGACCCAGCAGCACCACCATCGCCCAAGTCACGGTTTGACTGGATCAAGGCGGCCCTGATGTTCCAGGAATGCTGCATGGAAGACGTAGCGATGCAGGCTAAACGGGGCGCCGAGGCTAACGCCAGCGCCTTCGTCGACATTGCCTCAGCCCACGCCGGCCACCGTCCCCGAGCCAATGCCACCTCTCCAGGCTTCGGCCCGGATGTTCACCGAGCCACAAGTGGGCAACCCTGAACGCTACAATGGCGATCCTGAACCATGTGCGCCATTTCTTACCTCATGTTTGCTGCTCTTCAGCCTCCAGCCCTACACCCTCGCCTCTGAGGAAGCCAAGGTGGCATTCGCCATCAGCCATCTCACCAACAAGGCTCTCCTCTGGGGGATCGCTGAGTGGGAGCGACGAACAGAGGCCTGCACATCCTTCCAGAGATTTTCCACTGAGCTTCGCAAGGTCTTTGCGCTGGGAGCTTTCGGGTCCGATATTGGCCGAGACCTCCTTTCTCTCTGGAAGAGAAGTGATTCCGTGTCTGATTACGCAATCGCTTTCTGGTCTCGATCGCTCATCGCGACTGGAATCCATCGGCGCTGAGGGACGCCTACCTACACAGCCTGGCAGGTTACCTCAAGGACGACCATCTACGCTGGACGACCTGATCGAGTCCACCATCCGCATCAATCTGCGCGTCCAGGAAAGACGGACACCTCCAACTACCGGAAGTTGGACATTGTCTTCCAGGCTCTAGTGAACGACATATTCAGGGACTTTTTCAATAAAACCGTTTTTATCTACTTGGATGACATTCTCACTTTTTTAAGGGACCTGGCCGAACACGTTTTACACGGCCAGGCAGTGCTCCAAAGACTCCTGGAGAATTCCTTGTTTATAAAAGCAGAGAAGTGCGAGTTTCATGCTCCCTCTGTCACATTCCTTGGATATGTCATTGCTCAGGGCCGCCTGGAAATGGACCCGGCAAAGGTCTTGGTCGTTAAGGCCTGGCCCCATCCTGAGAATCACAAACAGCTGCCGTGCTTTCTAGGCTTTGTGAACTTTTATCGGAGGTTCATCCGGAGCTACAGCACAGTGGCAGCTCCCCTCTCTGCTCTGACCTCTAACAGGTCCACCTTCCTCTGGTCCAGCACCGCCCAGACCGCCTTCCAGACCGTCCGAGATCTCTTCTCGTCGGCTCCCATCCGACTGGTACCCGACCCGGACAGGCAGTTCATCGTTAAGGTGGATGCCTCCAACGTGGGGGTGGGAGGAGTCATCTCTCAATGGTCAGCCAAAGACCAGAAGCTCCACCCCTGCGCCTTTTTCTCACGCCATCTTTCACCTGCGGAGAGAAATTATGATATCGGGAACCGGGAGTTGCTGGCGGTGAAGCTGGCTCAAGAGGAGTGGTGACTTTGGCTTGAAGGCGCCAAATTGCCATTTGTCATGTGGACAGATTGTCGCAACCTGGAGTACAAATAAGACAGTCCAGCAACTTAACTCCAGGCAGGCCAGGTGGGCACTGTTCTTCACACGTTTTAACTTTACTCTGTCTTACAGGAGGTTGCTATGGCTCTCGTAACGCCAAACCGGAAGCTCTCTCCCACCAGTTCGAGATGGAGGGGGTGTCCATTACTCCTCCTGACATCATTCTTTCCCCTCCTTGCGTGGTGGCGGCTGTCACGTGAGACATCGAGTGGAGAGTGAGGACTGCCACCAAGAACCAGCACAGTCCCAGTGCCTGTCCTACCGATCACCTGTTCGTCCCAACACCCTTGAGGTCAGAAGTGCTGCAATGGGCTCTCCCCTTACCTCTGTTGCTATGGCTACCATACTCTGTCCCAGCTCTATCTCCTCACTCACCCCCTCCCCTTCTGTTCCGGCTTTCCCGCTCTTTCTGGGACACACCCCATCACCCAGCTGCTACTCATCACCCTCATCAGCCATGGACTACTTGAACCACTCTCACACACACTCACACTGCCAGATTGTTATGTGCTCTGCCACACTCTCCAGCGATTCTCTGCCTGACTTCCCGGTTCTGACCCTGCCTGTTCCCGACCAGCCTGATTCCTTTGTACCCGGTAACCGACTTGTTTTCTGCCTCCTGACTTCATCTTTTGCCTGTGCCCTGCTGTTTGCTATTCCGTCACCTTGCTACAGTAAAAAAATTAATTATACTTTGGTGTCCTCCCTTTTGTGCTGCGATTGGGTTCTACACCTCACCCGACACAAGATCAGACAGCTGCTCTTGCACAGCCACAGACAAAATTAAAATTCAGAATGTCCAGAACGTCTCCTCAAGGTGAAAGGCTCACACACTGTCCTCTCTAATCGGACTGACGAATCCAGCCCATGTGTTCCAAAGAAACACTTCAAAGTCCTGCCTTACACTTGCAACCGGCCAGCTGGGCTGAATCCCCATTCTCCAACTAGTTATTAACTTTGTTCGGATCCAGTCAAACTCAGGCATGGCAGTGACAAAATCCTCATTTCAGAGAAAGAAAATTTGTTCACTTACCAATGCCAGAGTTATGTTGGGATCCTGTTCGTCACGTCAACTTGTTGTGGAAATTGTGGAGGTCGCCTGCTGTCGAGAGCTGAATGAGAGAGAGAGAGAGAGAGCGAGAGAGAGGACACACAGACAGGATGTCGTAGGTTGAGAGAGGCTCTACTGAAGGAGAAATCACCGCGCCATACTCAAGTTATCGTAATTCAGTCCACAGGAAAGGCAACAAGGCTTGTTACAAATGAATGATGGTGAGTTATTCATCAATACCTTCTGAAATCATTTTCACCATGAACTATAACGTGAACTGTGCACAGTGACTTTCTCTGGGTGAGACAACCGAGAGGCGAGTCCACTGCAGCTGCTTTAAAGGTACAGTGTGTAAGATTTGATGACATGTAAATCACCTCACCCCCTCCCATTCGAGCATGCGGGAGAACCTACGGGAGCCCTCAGTTGTCCACTTGGGGCTATTGTGAAAACATGGTGGCCCCCGTATAGAGAGGTCTCAAACCTGATGTCAATATACTTTAAAGGGCTCATCCTAGGGTAATGGGAAAAACATGTCATACATTTATGTGGTAATACATTTGCACAAATGTTTTACACAACTGTTTTCTAATCACATTTCTAAAGACGGAAGAGACGAGCAGCCAATGATCATGCAGATGGTCGGTCAAGGTTGACCCTCAGTCTACATTGAGACTGAGACGTCCAGTCAAACTGGACCAGCTGAGCTCCTGAAGAAGGTTTGGAGTTGTGCTACACGCCAGCACTCGTATGGAGAAACGATCCCAGGCAGTGAGAGAGGTGGATGCAATTTTAAACATGCAAGCTGTCGTCTTTATGCAAAGCAGAGCAGAGAGCCTGTCAAAGGGAATCACAAGGTGCTTGATGCCTGGAAACCGTTCAAAGGTTTTTTTCATAAGCGCCGTGTGGCTAATTATCTGCATGCATATGTCTCGCCCTACACTGGGAGCCTCCCTTGTTGCCTGCCGCCTCATCCACAACAAAGACTTTCAAACCCCTGCAAACATCCCATGTACATCCCTGTCATTTACAGTTGAATGCTTTGCTTTTGATATGGTTTCCAAAGGGCGTTTGCCTGCTGTAAAGTATCTGAGAGCTACACTGCAAGGATGGGCCAAGGTTACTGCGTTTACCACACAGAGTGGAGCTGATGAGGCTGAGCTGACAAACAAAGAGGTGACTGGTGTGAGCTTGTTGTTCAGCAGGGCGATGCCTCAGCAGTCCCTGCAGTGTTTTCATGACTCACCAGAGACTCTTCACTTACATAATACTCAGCTTTAACCTTACCTGACACACACACACACACACACACACACACACACACACACACACACACACACACACACACACACACCTCCAGCTATAGCTTCTGTCATCCCCCTGCTTGTGAGATCCAAAACACTGCTAAACTTTGAAGTTAAAGGTGCAGTGGGTACGATTTGGTGACATCTATTGGTGAAGTCGCATATTGTGTCCATCACCTCAACGTTCCCATTTGAGCGTGCAGGAGAACCAATGGAAGCCCTCAGTTGCAAATAAATCTCAGGAGATGTTGAGTATATGTCCGCTCTGCGCTACTGTACAAACATGGCAGCCCCCGTAGAGAGGATCCTTTGTAAACATACATTAAAGGGCTCATTTTGGGGTAATGTTGTTGACAGTAAACAAGTCAACAATAGCAGCCACAGTGATTTTTGGTCATTTGTTTGTCAGAAATCTGAAATTAAAAAAATCTTGAAAGTAGGCTACACCAGATCAGATATTCCAGATCTATGAACATCCAGAGATTTTTTTTTTTACCCATGGGATTATTTGCAACTCGTACCAAACAAAAAATTGGGTACCGGACTGGTTTATATATTAAGACAATTAGGTTTGATATAAAAGTGGATAACAAGGACTTCATTGCCTTTGGAGGGCAATGTTAGAGATTACCCAGTGCTGCCCTACTGAGGCTCCACCCGGGGCAAACATACACCTATGTTTTTGTTTAAGAAGGTTTCACGTTGATAGGCCGGAAACCAAAATACTCAACTCTGGGACTGCTCCTTAGTCTGGACAAGCAGAAACGATGTCTTTGTGTCTGCTTCGAGCTGCAGATAGTGATGCATGATAGTTGTGTGTTTAGTTTAACAAACGAACATCGTGTCTGAATCGGCTGCTCAGCCAACACAGCCTCTGCAGCCCTGATGTCAGGGTGACGGAGGAAAAATGAGAAGCCACAGAGACAAGGTGCTGCAGGGAGTTATGGGAAGTGAGAGAAGACACGACAGGTGGTGCTCCGAGGCCTGGCAGCGCTGTCTGCCTGCCTGTCTGTCTGTCTGCCTGTCTGTCTGTCTGTCTGTCTGCCTGTCTGTCTGTCTGTCTGTCTGTCTGTCTGTCTGTCTGCCCGTAGGGCCACAACCAGACAACAGCAGGTCCCTGCTCAATCCAGAGCCATCAGATGCAGCTGGTAGGACACAGTCTTCTCTCTGGGCGATGGGGGGGGGGGGGGGGGGGGCGGGGGGGGGGGGGGGGGGGGGGGGGGGGGGGGGGGGGGGGGGCGGTGGTTCATCAGCAGTTAGACACACACCTGCTTCAGAGACCTCCTGGCAAGCAGGTGCTTGTTCCTGATATGATTCAGGATTCCCCAAGAGGTGAAGAGAGTAGATTGGCCCTCCTAACTCTCTCTCTTTCACACACACACACACACACACACACACACACACGTCCCGCACGTCCAACCGAAATCTCCCGGCGCATGAGTTTGATCACTCCTCCTCTGATGCTCCCCAACCATCCACGAATGCCAGACAGTCAAAGATGAACGACAGGCTGCAGAGCGTTGCGACTGATGTCTCATCTATTAAGCAAACAATGCGGTGACGGCCATGCAGACACAGCTGGGTGAAGCCGGAATGCGCATTGCGCACCTGGAGGAGACGGAGCAGCTGATGAAGGACAAGGAGAGCATAGATACAGAGAGGAGGGTCCCGTGGAACCGAGTACGAGCCCCCAAGAACCAAAACAGGCGCAATGACATGAGGTTCAGAGGCAACACCCAGACGACAGAGACAATTTATTCGATAGTTAAATAAAATCGATATATTTTTTATATATTATTATATATATAATATACCAATATATATTATATCGGTATATCATAAAATGACAACTGCTGTTCACACTGGTCCATGGTCCGAGGAGGGCTGAAGGAGACTTTTGGAAACACAGCTGGTCAGTGTCAGTCTGAAATCTTTGGGTTGTAGTTTCACCTCAGACAGCAGAGATGTGCAGATTGACTCCAACACTTCTCCTCCGTCACCCACCTGAAGGAGTCATTGTCTCCAGTTTGCAGACCCGCTCTCCTGCCTATTGTTATACTCACAGATGTCGGCCATGACTTCGAGCACACTTTTCTGTAGTAAAGTGGGAACGGACCAGTGTCGATCATTAGTTGTAATTCTTAGACTTTCACATGTTCCCATTTTTGGAAACTAATTATGTTTCCTCTCAAGCGTGTTAGCAGTCGCACTTATCAGTGTTTTATAATTACCCAGTCGGCCTTTGTCTAATTGCTTAGTTGTGCTATTTTCTTCTTCTTTTGTTTTCTGCTGATCTCCTCCTGAGCCCATTAGCACAAGGCATGGAATACTTGTCAGTCAAAAATGTTTGTGTGTGTGTGTGTGTGTGTGTGTGTGTGTGTGTGTGTGTGTGTGTGCGCGCAAATGTACCTGCTTTTCTTTTCATTCCTGTTTTGAGTGGGGTCAAACTGAATGAAAGCAGGATGCTGTGAGACGTGCAGAGGTCTGGAGCTGAGATCAGAGAAAATGCAAAAAAATGACAGAGGAGTCAAGTGTGATCTTTTATTCTTCTCCCTTTTGCAAAAGGCCCTTACACATTGGCTTTCTCTCTTGTGCTGCCTCTCTGGAATTGCATACTATAATTTCATAATCAACATAGGAGAAGTAATTTAATTTTCTCTATAGTACTGTATATGTTCTCTAATTGTACTGTAGTGATTCATATGCAGACACGTGGCCTTGGTCTTGAGCAGAACCACTCCATAATTGATCATTTTGTATAAATCTCCTTGTACTGTACTTGCCTGGCACAGCTGTTCTGGCTGTAGATCAATATAGTAGCAAAATATGAATTTCCATGTATGCTTATTGATATGCCATAAAGAATGTGGAAGTGGGACCGATGCCCTTTTTCCTCTGAACTGGTTCCAGTGGTAGTTTGGCTCCAGTGCCAGATTCAGCGCCGGTTCTTTGCTCCCTCACGGCCTGAGCTCCAGCTCCACTTCTCAAAACTGTTCACTCCCAAAACCAAGTATCAACTCTTTGTTTGTCTACGGCCAATAACAATACATCAGGGCGCAGGGTGGAGTTATTGTTTGTACAGTGGCTTAGAGCGGACATACTAAACATCTTTGGAGTTTTAATGACGACTTAAGTCGATCACAGGTTCACCTGCATGTTCAGAGGAGTGAGGTGAGGGATACAACATGCAACCTGCCACTAATGGGATTTTGGGGGCGCTGTTTCCCTGTTTCTGGATGACTTCAGGGAGAGCGCTTTCTCTTTGAAAGGAACATGGCTCAGGAGTGAGTGAAAGCAGCAGGCGGACAGGACACGATTATTTTTCACATTTTATCAACGATTTTTACTTTCATCAGTCAAACATTGGCTGTCAATCAGCAGGAGAGCCGCACACAGATGCTGCAATCTGATTGGCTGTCGGTCTGCTACACCTGTCCGCCGCTGGCCTCTGCGGGTCTCCCTTCGGAAGTTACCACCATATGAGTGACATGTCTCCAGTCACACAGGCGTCCGATCGTCTCTCTGCTTGTTTCTCAGATGGTTTTCATCGTCTGTCCGTTGATCATGAGGCGGTTTAAAGCAGAGTGTAACTGAGCCCTCTGTGATAGATGATGTGATCATCCTGGGTCACAGTGAGCTGGGTAGCTGGGAGACTTCAGAGGAGCTGCAGGTATTGATCTGAAAATATCACAAGTGGGAAAAGCATTGCTGTGTTGTGTCTGCATGGATGCAGCCCCCTCTGTTGGAGGCAGAGATCCAATCCTACAACCTTTGACGGCTGAAAGACACAAAGAAAGGCGGCTCTGTCCAGTGTGCTTGTTAGAGGTTGAGGTTGTTGTCAGCTTCCCACTATAATGTACGGCACTTTAAATTTGTCTTATTACACATTAGTTCTCTGCTCTTTCAGCTCGGCTGAATCTGCAGTCCAATCACTTAGACAGAAATAAACAAATGAATGATGGTAACAAAGCGGTTGGAGGGAGAGCATCTCTCTAACGGCACTGCGGTACTTCTCAGGACAACGTGAGCGTGGCTTAATCACTTGTACCACTTGACTGAGTGTGTGTTGATAAACACTGGGCTGTCTCTCCTCCGCCGGTGATGAGTGGTTTCTGTGCTCCGCTCTCCACAGGCTGAAGACGCAGTCCTGAAGATTGATGGAGGGCCATGCTCTTCAAACAGCAGGCTTGGCTGAGACAAAAGCTCTTTGTTCTGGGCAGCCTCGCCATCGGAAGTGTCCTTTATCTCGTGGCCAGGGTCGGGACCTTGGATAAGTGAGTCATCACTGGGTCAATGTATCTTCAATGATCCAAACTGGATATTATGGGATAATGTATTCCATGTAAAGTATGTTGATGATGATGATTTCTAAACTTACAGCATTACATGCATTGATAAGTTTCCCAGACCTGAGACTTTTAAGACAGAGAATAGCCTAAATGCACATTTAATTTACTGATTAATACAGAATTACACATCATTGTTGATGTTTACGGAGGTACAGACACTTCAGAAACATCAAGATGTTATTGAAAACAATAATAATATCATTGTTATTAATAAATAGATGATACACATGATAAACACATACACATATATGTACAAGTATGAAAATGAGTCAATAAAATGCTCATTCCCTGTTTTTATTCATTCGAAAGGAAACAGACAAAGTAGGACTATATTTTGTGGAAGAAAAGATCTAGAAGATGTAGTTTTGCTACATTACATGGCTGAACAAAATTTAACCCAACCAGATACTCTTATAACAAATGAAGCTATAATCCCTGATATCAATTATAAATGGTCTCTTTTTCAATCTTACATTTCTTCTCTTTCAGGCTACAGCCCGTTTGCCCTGTTGAAAGTAGACTATCTCCCCCTGAGCCAGAGCAAATCCCCCTCCGCACTTTGCAGTTTAAGCGTGGCCTGCTCCATGAGTTACGGAAGGGCAATGCCAGCAAGGAGCAAATCCGGCTGCACAACCTGGTACAGCAGTTGCCACGGGCAATCATCATCGGGGTGCGCAAAGGTGGCACCCGCGCCCTCCTGGAGATGCTCAACCTGCACCCAGCGGTGGTCAAGGCTTCACAGGAGATTCATTTTTTTGACAATGACCAAAACTATGCCCGTGGAATTGACTGGTATAGAGGGAAAATGCCCTTTTCCTTCCCTCACCAGATCACAATTGAGAAGAGCCCGGCATACTTCATCACAGAGGAGGTCCCTGAACGCATCTTCAAGATGAACTCCTCCATCAAGCTGCTGATCATCGTCCGCGAACCCACTACCAGAGCTGTGTCTGACTACACTCAGGTTCTGGAGGGAAAGGAGCGTAAAAACAAAACATACCACAAGTTTGAGAAGCTGGCCATCGACACCAACACCTGCGAGGTGAACACAAAGTACAAAGCTGTCCGGACGAGCATCTACACCAAACACCTGGAGCGCTGGCTCAAGTACTTCCCTGTGGAACAGTTCCACATTGTGGACGGGGACCGTCTCATTGCAGACCCACTGGCCGAGCTGCAGCTCGTGGAGCGCTTCCTCAATCTACCCTCAAGGATCAGCCATTATAATCTGTATTTCAATTCTACCCGGGGATTTTACTGTCTTCGGTTTAATATTGTCTTCAACAAGTGCCTGGCAGGCAGCAAAGGCCGCATCCACCCAGACGTGGACCCGTCGGTGGTGACCAAACTGCAGAAGTTCTTTCACCCCTTCAATCAGAAGTTCTACCAGATCACTGGTAGAGCATTCAACTGGCCATGACGAGCTCTGAACCTCTCGAATGACATTCCTGTGGGTGTTTTCTTTTTTGGATGGAAAACACCACAGTTCAAGATCTCAAAGGATATTGATAGCACTTTGACAGCATTTAATACAAAAACAATGAGACCATATAAAGGGGATGATGTAAGTTTGTTTTCATGTGTGTGAAAATGAAACAACATAGTTTGACAAGTGACTAAAAGATTCAGTTCAAACCCTTCAACCTCACAGATTAGATTACCCGTCTGTCAAAGGACAGAAGCAGTTCCTGTGATTAACTAGAGATTATTTTTGTTGCTTTCTTAAAGACTATCAAAGACTGACATCTGTGTTGCGAATATAAGCTTTAAGTGTTTGGCTTCCTTTACATCATGGAACCCTTTAAATATTACATCTCATAGACAACAAAATTGGCCTATTGCTAAGCCCCGCCCCCTTGACCCACTCGGACAAAGAATTGGTCAGCAGTCCAAAACTCACTACGGTAGCTGTCAGTGTCACAGACATATCACGATGCCAAACAGACGCCAGCAAAGGGGTCTTCACTGTGCTGCGGAGGGATCTATTCAGAATTTAAAGTTAGAAATGGGGACAAAGTTGACCAATCACAGTCCAAGAGGGAGAAGCTGCCTCTCGTCACCAGCACCTTCTGATTATCAGCTGCGTGGGCTTCTCTTGTCTTGATTCTAGATTCTGAATCAACGAACACTGATGTCAGAATGTAAAAGAGCCAAAATACTACGATGAAAAGACAGACTGACGGTGTTAGCCGCGATTAGCAACGGCAACATTACATATTTTCAATGTTTTAACCTGGTAAATGTCTCTGAAACCGGAGGAGTTTCCAATGTATCATGGAGCAACGGGAGTGGGATGTCCGTCAACGGCAGGACGTAGTGACAGGTCAACTGTCAATTTGTTCGCCGTTATAGCTGTGATCCATTCCAGAGCCTCGTCTTAACCAGTCTCCTGAACAGCATCGTCATAACAGTGTTTCAGGTTTGGGTCCACGTGGTCGAAGCATCTCAGACTTGAGCTTGTGTTTCTTTGTAAGTCTGTTCTTTCTTCCCCTGCAGCCTTCTCATTGGTTTGCAGAATACCTGGCGAAAACAAGCCTCACTGCGAAAACGTCCCGTCCTCCGACAACCTGTCAAACCAACAACTCATCATGAGATGATTCTTAAAGTCAGTCTGTTTCTGTGCAGAAATCCCTTCTGTATCATGTGTGTTGATAAAAAGGACCAATTAAAAGAACATGTAAACATTTGTCGTTTGATGAATGTGTGACCGATGCATCGAACATCATGTAATGCAACAACAGAGTATTGTGGCATTCAGGTTGACTCCTCACCTTCATACAGTTGAAGTAATGTGTTGTGTGGGCGGACTGAGTGTGTGCATGTGTATCATCGTGTGTGTACGTGAGAGACATCCAGCTTTCGTGCTTGACTTTCCTCCAGCTCAGCCTGATGAGTGCAGCCATGTTGGATGAACCTTAGAGGTCAGTGGTGAGAGAAGGTAAAAGAACCTGACCACTTGAAATGGTTTGTCTGCCCATTCCCTCTTCTCACCGGCAGCTGAGTCAGCAATCTGTCGACTCCACTGAGTGTGTGCAACATGCAGGCGGGGTTTGTAATCACAGGCTGTCCAATGGCCCAGCGCTCTTCGTAATGGAATTCCAGGTCATTAACTTAACTCTCGACTCATTTCATGTCGTAGACCTGCTCCTCTCAATTATGTTTCTGTTGCAGAGCTTCCCCACAAGGACGTCTTTGAATACTTTGGACCTGACTTCAAGCTGCAGCCCCTCAAACACGACCAATCACAAGACACGGGACACGGACGAGATCGAGTATGTGACAAGCCGTTGAATCATTCTGCTGAGTAGATATTGGACATGTTTCTTACTGTTCGTTATGCAAACCTGACTGTGGTGATCAACTAGAGCTGCTTTCAGAGATTCTTGATCATTCCAGAGGAGGTGCGTGTCCTCATTCAATTAATTCAGTTTTTAATTACGGGGGGCTGGGGGGGGGGGTGCTGGTGAAGTGTTGGGGGAGGCGGATTGGTCCGATGGTGCGGCCCCCCGCCCAGTGTACGATTTCGGTCCATTTTTGTCACTTCTTAGATTAGGATAAAGAAAGCAATCATATACAGAAATGTTTTCAGAGGTATAATTCAATGTAGGACATGCTTTTATATTACACTGAATTTAGCCATTCAATGTATATTTACACCAGGAGTGGGTCCTCCCTAGGGGGGCTGCCATGTTTTTGCAGTAGCCCACCATGGATGCACTTAATATTTTGTTTTAGGGAAACTGTGCATTGACAACAAACTATTTCATTTTCATTTAAATTTGAATGAAAATAAAGTTGTTCAAACTTTTGTTTCTGTAAAATGATGAAAAATTGTAATTGTAAAAATATTTGACCATCAATTATGACATTTTTTAAATGACTGAAAAAAACTTCAATCCTGTGACTGTTATCACATCAACACGGACAACTGAGACACTCAGGGGTCAGAGGTCCCAGGGTCAGAGGTCCCAGGGTCAGAGGTCCCAGGGTCAGAGGTCCCAGGGTCAGAGGTCACAGGGTCAGAGGTCCCAGGGTCAGAGGTCCCAGGGTCAGAGCTCACAGGGTCAGAGGTCACAGGGTCAGAGGTCCCAGGGTCAGAGGTCCCAGGGTCAGAGGTCACAGGGTCAGAGGTCCCAGGGTCAGAGGTCACAGGGTCAGAGGTCACAGGGTCAGAGCTCCCAGGGTCAGAGGTCACAGGGTCAGAGGTCACAGGGTCAGAGCTCACAGGGTCAGAGGTCAGAGCTGGATAACAGTCAGACTTGATGTAACAGAGACATGACACAGATAGGAAGGATGGCGAGATGAGCGGCGGGCGGATCGGGGGAGGGGCCTTGGTCAGCGGCGGTGGGCGAGGCCTGACGCTGCGGTCCAGACCTTGGTCTTGGGGGAGGGGCCTGGTGACCGCAGGAATTACCTTCGATGTTCAGGTGCGCTGTGGTCTTGTCCGTGCCACAGTCACAGGTGAACCTTCCCATGTCGCTCTTCGCCGCCTTCTTGATGACCAGCGAGCGTTTCCTGCCGTCTGATTGGAGGAGGAGGTTCTTAGAGGGAAAGATTTCCTTTCCGTCCTTGAACCATGTGACCTCCCCGCCGGCTTTGCTCAGCTCGCACGACAAAATCACCTCATCCTTCTCCACGGCCGTGTAGTTCTGGAGCTTGGCGGTGAAGTAGAGGTCGCCCTCTGCAGGACGACACCAGTAACAACAACCGGAGCAGCAGTTAAACTCAGAGCAGACAAACATGTGTTTACATCAGTGACAGCTGTGATCCACCAGGGGTCAGACTTCTCCGCTCTAACCACACATCACAGGCAGGACGGAGGTTTTTGAAAACAAAATAAAGGGAGAATTTAGAGGCGTGGCCTGAGGAAACCGTACTAACCAATCACAGTGAGCATGGCCTCGGAGCCGCAGCCCATGGCCTCCACTTTGATCATGGAGGTGTCGTCCACGGTGACCTCCTTAAAGGCCAGCGTGTGAACCCGGCCCGCCTCCGTCATGTGCACCACTTTGCTGGGGTGCAGTCGGACGCCGTTTTTGTACCAAACCACTGAGATCTTCTCATGGGACAGTTCCACGCTGAACTCGGCCGTCTCTCGCTCCTTCACCGTCACGTCTTTGATGGCTTTGATAAATTCCAGACGAATGCCTGACGGACAGAAACCATGAGTCACAGGTGAGGATGAGGTCAGCTCACTGAACCGGTCTACTGTGATGGGACTGCCCCCTAGAGGCTGCAGGCTTCATCACACCTTGAGGACTTGGCGTTTTTCTTTGCTACTGAAGCAGTGCAAAGTTTGTCCAGAGGGCGGAGCTAGAGACAGGTGAGGTGGTGACATCATCGACAGGAAAGAAGAAGAAGAGGAAACACGGAGCAGCTGAAACTTTTTACCTTTGATGAACAACTTTGCCGATGTTCTTTGATCTTCAGCCTCGAACATGTATCTGCCCTCGTCCTCGTATTTGGAGGATTTCAAAATAAGAGCGTGTCTCTTTCCTTCCACCTGCAGCTCAAACTTATCATCGTCGTTCCTGATCTCCTGACTTCCCTTCAGCCAGCGGAAGCTTTTAGGTTCTCTGGAAACCTCCAGTTCAAACTTTGCCTCATCCTTTTCATACACGTGCACGTCAGAGAGCGGCGTGATGAAAGACACAGGAAGTTCTGTTGGTTCAGACACAAACAGTCAGCCTCACATCCAAGACCTCCTCCCACGGCAGGAGTAAGAGAAGAAACAGGAAGAAGGAGCCCAGTGAACAGGAAGTGAACGCTCACCCTTCACTTTCAGGTTCGCCGCACACTTGGCGTTAGCGGCACTGAACGACACTTCGCCCGTCAGAGGAACTTTACAGTTGTACAAGACCAGAGTGTGTTTGGATCCGTCCTTCACAATCTCAACGTCCTGCAGACCACCGACACGTCAACAAAAACAACAACAACAACACACACGCAGACTTCCATCTGAACTCTGACGTACGGCAGATGGACTGAGGACGTCTCCGTTCAGTCTCCACTGTCCGTGGACGTCGTCCTCGCTCAGCTCCACCTCGAACCGAGCGGTTTCTCCATCAAACACTTCAGCGCCGTACATGGGTCGGACCACTTTGATGTGACGAGCTGACGTTCAGAGGAGAAGGACGGTTACCGTAACGACACAGAACGCACAACACGCACACAAATACACGGAGACAACAGACACACGCGATCTCAGTCACGTGACAGAAACTTCATTCAGAAGGGGAAATCAGTCAGCGCCTCCTGACAGCGCGCCGACACTTTGCTCAGCAGCTAAGTGAGGCTCGAGCCTGTGGGGGTCATTAAAGGTCATTCCGCAGTTTACTGTGGTGGTGACCATGAGGTCATGAACCAGTGAGATGAGGAGTTCATCTTCATCAGAGGTTCTGCTGAAGGTCAAAGGACATCAGCATCATGTCATGTTTAGGTCATGTGATGTCATATGACCTAAACATGATGGTTTTATAAAAAATGTCTCTGAAGAAGTTTCTGCATAAAAATATGATGACAAAAAAACAACTGTACAACAACATGATGGAAACACAAAGACAACTGTGGAGGTGGATAGGACAGGTGAGGACAGGTGAGGACAGGTGAGGACAACTGAGGACAGGCGAGGACAACTGAGGACAAGTGAGGACAGGTGAGGACAGGTGAGGACAGGTGAGGACAGGTGAGGACAACTGAGGACAGGCGAGGACAAGTGAGGACAGCTGGGGACAGCTGAGGACAGCTGGGGACAAGTGAGGACAGCTGGGGACAGCTGAGGACAGGTGAAGACAGCTGGGGACAGCTGAGGACAGGTGAGGACAGGTGAGGACAGGTGAGGACGAGAACACACAAATGACCCCGGAGTGGAAACAGTAAGCGATGAGATATGTTGTTACAAGTGATTGAGGGTGAAGGTGGAGCAAATGATGGAGGCGGAGCAAATGATGGAGGCGGAGCAAATGATGGAGGCGGAGCAAATGATGGAGGCGGAGCAGAGTGATGGAAGTTACAGGTGGAGCAGAGAGATGGAGGTGGACCAGTGATGGAGGTGGAGCTTCATGACGTCTGGCTCTTTACCTTGGACATGCAGCGCTGCCGTGGTCTTGTCCGTCCCACAGTCACAGACATACTGTCCTTTGTCTTTGTCGCTAACCTTCTTGAGGACCAGTGACCTGCGTCTGTCCTCAGACTTGACCTCAACCACCTTGGAGGCCTTGACCTCCATCTCGTTGTGGTACCACAACACATTAACGTCTTTGTTGAGCTCACAGTTGAGAACCACCTGGTCCTTCTCCACCGCCGTGTAGTCCTGCAGTTTGACTATGAAGTAGGCGTCGCCCTCTAGAGACGAGACATTTTCGTGTGATGACAAAAACAAGGGACGAAGAGAAGAACAACACAAAGTTGGAAAAACGAGACGCGGCGGCGGCGCCTCCGTGTTTACCTATGACCGTCAGGTTGGCCATGGAGGGAATCCCTTTGGCCTCTGCTTTGATCTGACACATGTCGTCCAGAGTCACGTCTTTGATCTCTAACACGTGTCTTTTCCCGTCCACGTGGACGACCACCGTCCGGCTGGGGTGAATCTTCATGTCGTTCTTGAACCAGGTAACGGGAACGTTGTCATGAGACAGTTCCAGCTCAAATCGAGCCGTGTTCCCTTCCTTCACCGTTTGGTCTTTAATGGGTGAGATAAACTTCAGCCTGATACCTGCACACGTGTTAAACACAACATGTGAGTGGGAGCGTGACAGGAAGTCAACGAGTCCGCGAAGCATCGCCACAGGAACTTACCCTCCACCGTGAGTCGAGCACAGGAGGTTTTACCGAGAACCTCGATTGTATACTCGTCCTCGTCTTCAAACTCGCAGCAGTTAATGATCAACATGTGCTTCTTTCCATCATTGATGATGTCGTATTTTTGGTCAGGGGTGATGATGTCACTTCCTTTGTACCACATGACCTTAGACACATCCTTCGTGATGGTGCACTCAAACTTTGCCTGTTTCTTTTCAGGCACCGACACGTCCTTCAGAGGGAGCACAAAGTCCATCTCTATCTCTGGATGGAGAGGTGGCACAGGGGCAAGACATCAACAACAACAACAGCAAACAAACAAACAACAAACAACAACAACAACAACAACAACATCTGACGCGTCCTTCCGAGGGAGCACAAAGTCCATCTCTGTCCCTGGATGGAGAGGTGGCACTGGGCCAAGACATCAACAACAACAACAACAACAACAAACAAACAAACAACTGACACGTCTTTCAGAAGGACCACGAAGTCAATCTCTATCTCTGGAGGTAGCACAGAGGCAAGACATCAACAACAACAACAACAACAAACAACAACATCAACAACTAAGATCAACAACATCAACAAACACAAACATCAAAAACAACAAACAACACAAACAAACAAATCCACCCTTTCACCACAGACTCAGTCATGTGACGTCTGACTGGTCACATGACTGTTTTGTTTGTCCACCATCTTAGTTTAGTCGATTCTTGAGAACTTCTCTTTTCTTCTTTTCCATCATGAATCAAACAGATGGATGTGGCAGCGCCCCCTGTAGGAGCCTAGTCACTGAGCTGAGCTCCAACATGAAACATGAACCACAGACAGACCGTCCTGCACAGTGATGTCACCACGTTCTCACACACACGTGTACAATCAGACACAACATGAGTGGTAAAGGACTGTTTCCTGTGGTTGAAGCTGTGAAATAAAAAGTAAAACTCGAGTCTCATGAAGCAGAAGAACTTTATTTCACTTCCTACGGAGCTGAACCGACCCGGAGACGCCGGCGCCGGAGAGGCGGAGCAGAACTTACCTTTGACGTTGAGCATGGCGCTGGAGATGGCATTCAGTGCTTGGTACGACACCTCGCCGGCCTGGTCCAGCTGACAGTTCTTCAGGGTCAGTCGGCGGACGGTTCCCTCCATGACGATGTCGCACATCTGATCAAAACATTAGGTTTAAACTTTTCGTCAAATCAAAGGTGAAGGTGAAAACGTGACACCATGAGGGGGCGGAGCATTTACTGGAGATCTGGACAGAACTTCTCCCTTCAGCTTCCACTCTCCTGGGACATCGTCCTCAGAGATCTCCGTCTCAAATGTGGCGTTCTCCTTCTCTGTCACCTCCACGCTCGTCAGCGGCTTCAGGATCTCAGCCTCGCGATCTGAGGAGAAGGAGGGGGAGGAGTTAATATCTGACATCAGACCTCTGCCAGGATAAAGGAAGGTGATTGGTCGGTGAGAGTAACCTCCGAGCGTGAGCTTGGCTGTGTAGAGTCGTCCCTCCACCTCCATGGCGTATTCAGCCGCGTCGTCGGGCTGACAGTTCTTGATAGTCAGCGTCAGCTCTTTTCCGTCCTTCTTCATCTCCACCTTGTCGGAGGGCGTGACCTCGTTCTCGCCCTTCAGCCACTTCCAGTTGGGTGTGTCCTTGAACAGTTCACACTTAAAGGTCGCTGCTGCCTTGGGTTTCACGTGCTGGTCCCTCAGTGGCTTCACGATCCAGTCTTTGATGATCTCTGAGGAACATGCAGCAGAAACCATGAGGAACAGAAACATGACACGACACAAACAGGACCAAGGGGGAGGAGCCTGAACAATCTGAACATGGTTCTCTGATGACCTCTCCTGCCTTTACCTTCTTGCCGTAGACTCGTAGCCTGAGTTGTGTCTCTTACCGATAATCTTGACGTTGGTTGAGGTCTGGACATCCTCCTGACTGGAGACCTCACAAGAGTAGATGCCGCTGTCCTCCTCTGAGCTGTTCTGGATGGTGACGGCGTGCTGCATCCCAATGATATTGATCTGGATCTTGTTGGCCTTCTTCTTCAGGACCTGTCCGTTCTTCTTCCACACCACGTCTCTCTCCTTGTTCAACTCACAGGTCATGTAGATGGGTTGACCCTTCAGCGCCGACGTCTCCTCCTCCAGCTCCTTGAGCCACTTCACAGGAAGTTCTGTCAGGAGACACCAAGAGGGTTAACGTGGATCCAGGATCGTGGTGCTGGAGAGGAAGTTCTAAACCAGGAGGGAACACGTTACCTTCCACGATGAGTTTGGCCGTACATGTGATCTCCTTGCCAGCGTTCTTAGCCACACAGGTGTACTCTCCAGTGTCAGACAGCTGCACGTCGATGATGTTCAGTTTGCGATCTTTGCCGTCGGAGGTGAACTTGTGTTTGGGGCTCTCGCGCAGGTTGCTGTCGTCTTTCATCCAGGAGGTGATGGCGGTGGAAGGCGACACCTCGCACTCGAACACAGCGGACGCTCCGATGGACTCGGCCTCCTGCAGCACGATGTCCTGGATCTTCTTGATGAACTTCAAAGGAACGGCCTTCAGCTTGAATCCTGCAAACGGTTCCTCCGGTGGCGTGGGGCCTTTACCACCAGGCTTCAGGCCCCGCCCCCGACCTTCGCCAGGAGACGGTGTCTGTTTGGCTGAAACACAGATGAAGATGAGAGAGGATGTGAACTTTGTGATTCAGACAAAGATCAAAGACGAGAGAGAGACAGAAACAGAGAGACAGAGAGAGAAAGAGAGAGAGAGACAGACAGAGAGACAAAAACAGAGAGACAGAGAGAGAGAGACAGAGCAAGAGAGACAGAGACAGAGAAGGAGAGAGAGAGATAGTGAGCGAGAGAGAGAGACAGAGACAGAGAAGGAGAGAGAGAGATAGTGAGCGAGAGAGAGAGAGACAGACAGACAGAGAGACAAAAACAGAGAGACAGAGAGAGACAGACAGAGCGAGAGAGACAGAGACAGACAGACAGAGACAGAGAAGGAGAGAGAGAGATAGTGAGCGAGAGAGAGAGACAGAGGGGGGAGGAGTCAGACTCACGTTTCAAACCTCGACCTCGGCCTCGTCCCGCCTCCTCCGCCGGCTGACCCTCTGTTCAGAGAGAGAGAGACGTTAGATCTGCTGCTGTGGATCTGAGGTCAGAGGTCAGTGTAGAGGTGGAGTGGGGGGGGGGGGGGGGTAACCATGGAAACAATGGAGATGATAAATGACAATGATGACCAGGTTTTAAACTATGAGGAGATGAAACTGACTGAGATGTGAAGATGGACAACATGTGACAACAAGCAGGTGATGAAGAGATGACACACGCACAGACACACACACGAATGAATGAAGACATGACACGATGATGGGATGGAACAGAAACATCAGATGATTTGCAGATGAAGGTGAAGCAGGTTTTAGGTGAGGGTGGAGAAGGTGGACGTTATTGGTGGTGGTGATGGGGGCGGGGTTTCCTCAGAGAGGCAGGTCCACCACCATCTCACCTCTCCTGATCACCCCTGGAACCTCCACCGCTCCGTCCTGTCCTTCTTCTCCCTCGAAGTCCTCAGAGCCGTAACTGTCCCGAGGAACCAGCTCCCAGCCCCAGGCCTCCTCCTCCTCGCCCTCTTGCTCCGCCACTTCCTGTCCGTAAAATTCTTCCTCCTGCACCTCCTCCTCCAGCTGCGTGTCCACCTTCTTCATCTGCACGGCTCCAGGAGACACCTCCTTCACCAGTGGAACCATCCCTCTGTCGGGCCTGGCGGTCTCTGTGGACTGGTCCTCCTCAGGAGAAAGTTTCTTCAGGACCTTCTTCAGGGTCACAACTTCAATGGATTCTTTGGGAGAAACGGGTTTGGGAACCTTCTTGAGTCGCTCCACGCTCAGTTTCTTCTCAATGGGAATGGCCTCGGCTTCTTTAAGCTTCTCCACTTTAGGAGAAGGAGTCTTCTTCAGCTCCACCTTCTTCAGGTGCTCCAGAGGTTTGAGAGCCATCTCCTCCTTCTCCTCTTTGGCTCGGGGTGTGACTCCCTTCTTCAGCGGCAGAGCTTTGGTTTCTTCTGGAACCTTTTCAGGTTTCTTCACCAGAGCAGGAACAGGAGACATGGTCTTCTCTGCAGGAACCGGCTCCAAGTCCTTCAGCTTCTCCTGCTTCTTCTCTGGAGTCTGTGGAGCCTCAGGTCTCCTGATTTTAACCTCCGGCTCTGGTTCCTTCTGCTTCTCCTCAGGAGTCTCACGAGGACGTTGCAAATCAGCTGTGGGCTTTTTCTCTCTCTCCTCCACCTTCTCCTCGGGTGCTGCCTTGTCTTTAGAAGGTCTGGAGAAGGGTTTCAGCTTCACACTCTCCATCTCTTGTTCCGGTGTTGGGATCTTCTTGACCTTGGTCGGAGCTCTGACATCTTCTGGCTCCTTCTCTGGACTTTTCTTTTTCTCTGTGGGCTTAAGCAGTTTGGCTGGTGGCTCCTTCTTCACATCTGGTGGGGGTTTCACTGGTTTCTCAGCAGGTTCTTTAGGTTCCTGTCCTCTGAGGACTCTCTCTCCTCTCTGGAAAGATTCCATGTCTCGTTCTGCTTGTTCCGTCTTCTCCGTCTGAGGCTCCTCTGCTTTCACGGGTTTCTGGAAAGGTTTCAGTTTAATGACTTCTGCTTCTGCTTCATCCGCCGGGAGCTTCTTGACTTTCTTCAGGGCGGCCGTCGATGGAGCAGGTTCCTCCTCCTTTGGTGTCTTGGGAGTGATCTTCAGAGAGACCTTCTCTTCTGGTTTCAGGTCTTTGGCTGCAGGTTTCTGTCGACTCCACGTGTCTTTCGGAGCCTCAGATTCTTCCTTCTCTTTAGGTTTGATGACCTCAGGCTTCCTGACCTCCTCAGCTCTCTCTCTGTGTCTCTTCTCGGCCGCCGGTCCCCTGGTGGCCAACGACAACTCCACACTCTCCTCTCTATGAACCATCTCCTCCACCTGCACCACTGTGGTCCTGGTGACCTTCTGTGGTTTCTCCTCCACCTCTGCTTCCTTCGGAGGAAGCGACGGGACCTTCTTCAGTTTGACCACTTCCTGTTCCTCCTCCAACTCCCTCACCACCCGGCTGCTCCTCCTCAGAACCGGAATCTCAAACGTGGTCTCCTCCTCCAACTGAACTTTACCTTTTCTCACCAGAACCGGTTCTGAGGTGGCAAAGGTTCACGTTAGAGGTCAACACACACACACACACACACACACACACACACAGATACACATACATAAACACATAAATGCACACATCACATACAAAAGTGTAAAATAAAAACATCTACACAGAAAATGTAAAATAATAAAATGAAGTTTGTTTTTAGATATAAACTCAGATCAGATGTAAAACAAATAGAAATATTTTCATCTCATCATAGATCAACACTGAGTGAGTGTGTGTGTGTGTGTGTGTGTGTGTGTGTGTGTGTGAGTGTGTGTGTGTGTGTGTTTTATAATGTAGTTCCACATGTAACCAGCAGGGGGGCAGGAGCAGTGTGACAGAGCTCGTACCTTTCTGAACTCCTCCTGGAGCCTGGACTGGACCTTTGGTTTCACCTGACGCACAAACACAGGATCATCAGGTCAGTTTCACTACAGCACAAAGTCCTGGTCTGGTTAGGGTTTCATGTGTTTCATGTGTTTCACATGTTTAGACATGAGCTGTTTAAAAAGCTGTGCGATGTAGAGAGAAGAAGCTGAGACACGCTGACACGTGTGATTCAGTGAAGAAAAGATGAAAACAAACAAACAAACAAACAAACAAAGAGTGAGCACATGTGTGAAGATTGAAAGAGCTCCACCCGTGGGTCTACCTGTGGGTGGAGTCTTCTTCTGCAGCACCACAGGTTTGTCTTCTGGTTTCACTTCAGCTTCAAAGAGAAGAATCATCAGAATCATCCAGCTCACACGTCCACACACCTTCACTCTCATCCTGTCACCTTACCTGCTCCCTCCTTCCTCTCAGGCTGACCTTTGACCTCAGGCTGACCTTTGACCTCAGGCTGACCTTTGACCTCAGGCTGACCTTTGACCTCAGGCTGAGTGGCTCTGCTCTCTTTAAGAACAAAGACAGAAAACAACAAGATTCTTGGTTTTATCGTCTGATTCTTTACGAATCATCAGACCAACGTCAGTTCCAGGTGTAAGAATGACATTCTTCTACAGATGTCTTCACATACACACAAACAAACAAACAAACAAACAAACAAACAAACACATAAAAACAGGAAGAAGAGGAAGAAGAAGGGGAGGGCGGGAATTGGTACCTGGTGGAGCACCAGCTGGTTCTTGAACTTGTGGCTTCATTGTTGTTGTCACAGGAACTTGAAATAAAATAAAATAACAGTGACAGTGAGAAGAAACGAGAGCAAACATACCCGCACACACACACACACAGCGTGAAGGGGGCGTGGCTTGGTGAGGATCCAGCAGAGTTGGTGCTCGGACACGATGAGTGATCGTGACATGAGAACTGGTCGGGTCAGAAAAGAAAAGCCACTCGATGACACAGAACAGGTTTTTGGTGGATACCTCCTCTGTCTACCAGGTTCTCCCAGGTCTCAGGTTCCACAGGTTTCCTCCTGGTGGAACCCTCATCCTGTTGCATCTGCCTGTCCTGGACTTTGGTTGGCTCTGTTACCGAAGGTTCTCTGAGCGAGGACTTGTCGTGAACGGGTTTGAAGTTTTGGGTTTGAAAGGTTTCTGTCTGGATTCTGTCGGGGACCGGACGGATTCCTGACCGGGTTTCTGACTCATCTGCTTTTGTTTGGATTCTGTCGGGGACCGGACGGATTCCTGACCGGGTTTCTGACTCATCTGCTTTTGTTTGGATTCTGTCGGGGACAGGACGGATTCCTGACCGGGTTTCTGACTCATCTACTTTTCTTTGGATTCTGTCGGGGACCGGACGGATTCCTGACCGGGTTTCTGACTCATCTACTTTTCTTTGGATTCTGTCGGGGACCGGACGGATTCCTGACCGGGTTTCTGACTCATCTACTTTTCTTTGGATTCTGTCGGGGACCGGACGGATTCCTGACCGGGTTTCTGACTCATCTACTTTTCTTTGGATTCTGTCGGGGACCGGACGGATTCCTGACCGGGTTTCTGACTCATCTACTTTTCTTTGGATTCTGTCGGGGACCGGACGGATTCCTGACCGGGTTTCTGACTCATCTACTTTTCTTTGGATTCTGTCGGGGACCGGACGGATTCCTGACCGGGTTTCTGACTCATCTACTTTTCTTTGGATTCTGTCGGGGACCGGACGGATTCCTGACCGGGTTTCTGACTCATCTACTTTTCTTTGGATTCTGTCGGGGACCGGACGGATTCCTGACCGGGTTTCTGACTCATCTACTTTTCTTTGGATTCTGTCGGGGACCGGACGGATTCCTGACCGGGTTTCTGACTCATCTACTTTTCTTTGGATTCTGTCGGGGACCGGACGGATTCCTGACCGGGTTTCTGACTCATCTACTTTTCTTTGGATTCTGTCGGGGACCGGACGGATTCCTGACCGGGTTTCTGACTCATCTACTTTTCTTTGGATTCTGTCGGGGACCGGACGGATTCCTGACCGGGTTTCTGACTCATCTACTTTTCTTTGGATTCTGTCGGGGACCGGACGGATTCCTGACCGGGTTTCTGACTCATCTGCTTTTGTTTGGATTC
>JAFBJT010111911.1:0-15731 GCA_016785325.1 Chascanopsetta lugubris | reverse complement strand
GAGACTATTTTTTTTTTTTTTTTTCTCCCCCCCCCCCCCCCCCCGGCTCCTTGCTCCCAAATGGGAAATGATTCATTAGCGTTTGGTGATTTAGAACGGGGGCAGCGCTGACCGATCAATATGCATGGGCCCCGTCTGTCAATACGTGATTTCTGCTGGTAATTAGCTGATGTGGGCCAGTGGTTGTGAATATTGCCTGGCAACTGACAGGCCTGGTTGTTTCTGTCATCACTGAGGGGGGGGGGGGGGGGGGGGGGGGGGGGGGGGGTAGCACAGGTGGTAGTAGCTCATCGCTGATCGATAAAATCCTGCACGTCAAGGCCTCAAACCAGGTTCATGAAGACGTTCTCTCCTTCTCCTCCTCCACTAGAATATTAAAGGTGCAGTATGTAAGCATTGGTGACCTCTAGAGGCGAAGTTGCATGTTGTATCCATCACCACACCCACACCTTTCTGAACATGCAGGAGAACCCATGGTCGACTGCAGTTGTCATTAAAACACAAAAGATTTTTAGTACGTCCACCATTACTACTGTAAATAATATGGCGGCCCCCATGGAGAGGACCCCCTCCTCATGTAAATACACATTAATGTGCTCATTTAAGGGTAGTGGGGGGGGGGATAAAACATTTAGGCCATTATTAATTCATGAAAATGTCCGTACGTAATTGTTTTGTAATATTTTTAGATAATTAGTCAACAAAAATGACCAAAACCTCACACACTGCACCTTTAAGGAGTGAACAGGGTATTTTCACACATTTAATTCATTTCAATGTGTGAGCGCTTTTGGATTGATCAATCATGATTCATAAACAAACACAATGAAAGTATCTCTGCCTGGTAAAGGTGGAGCATGTGCATCTCAGGCACCGTTGAGAAAATGTGTCAGATCACTCAATTATAAGAAGCGCAGACAGCTGGCAGTGAGACAATTATGATAATGATGATTAGTATGAACACAATGTTTTAATAGCTATATTTTCAAAGCAAGAAGATGTTTGTTGTGCAACAGCTAAAGCTAACATGGATTCCGGCACTCAACTTCCGGCATTGTAACTCACTCGTTTTATCTGTATATTCCAAAATTACCTTCGAAATATGATCAAAATGACATTTCTATAATAATACCATACATAGTGATGAATTGATAATATGGAGATATGAACAGAACAGTCTAGCCACTCTCATATATACCACTGTTTACCTCTAGAGGGAATCATGAGCTACTAGAGTGCTAAGTCTGAAGTTAGCTTTGGTTTGACGTGTAGGTCCAAACATGTATTAAGAAATGTGGTTTAATGTCATAAGCTAGTGAACTTGTTTGTTGTTGGGATAAAATCACACAATACTGCCACCTGTTGTTGATAAATAGAAATGTCCAAATGTGAAATAGTCCTGAAGGACCATAGGAAGCACACTTGGTTCAATTAGGATACAAACAAAGGGGGCAAGCACTGATCTGTAGCAGCAGCAAGTGGCAACAACAGCAGGGCTCTCCCTAAACAATGGAACAATGGTTCCACAGTCGTAGCGCCATCGTATCAATTTCCAGATTTAGGATGTTACGCAGCAGATCGATCCGCGCACACAGAGACACACAGACGAGCGCACTCTGTTACGCAGCGGCTCGATCCGCGCACACAGAGACACACAGACGAGCGATCCGCGCACACAGAGACACACCAATACTGCCACCTGTTGTTGATAAATAGAAATGTCCAAATGTGAAATAGTCCTGAAGGACCATAGGAAGCACACTTGGTTCAATTAGGATACAAACAAAGGGGGCAAGCACTGATCTGTAGCAGCAGCAAGTGGCAACAACAGCAAGTGGCAACACACAGACGAGCGATCCGCGCACAGAGACACACAGACGAGCGATCCGCGCACACAGAGACACACAGACGAGCGATCCGCGCACACAGAGACACACAGACGAGCGATCCGCGCACACTGAGACACAGGCTCTGTAATGCAGCGGCTCGATCCGCGCGCAGCCCCTGTCACACTTGGCCCACTCGAGGCAAAAAGCTATTTGAAGTGATTTTGGATAGAAACTAGAATAAAGAAATATACAAAAAATACAATAAAAAAGTAAAGTGACACAACGGAGCAGAATGCAACAACAAATGCACATAAAATGACCTTCAGAGATCGAGTTTGGTGACGATGTGGTGTTTGTCAAACAATGACCGAGATGAACCGCAGACACTGGCGTCACCATTCTTCATATCCAAAGGAAATGATTGAATTTTTTTTTAGCTCACTTTCTTTGATTAAACTAAATCCTGCTGCCACTTTCTATGTATCGACCTTGTTTTGGCTTCTGTTTGTTGGAAGCAGCACTGTAAGGAGTTTTTTTCTGTGCTGCACTGTCCAGTGTCGATAATACTTTACCATTCATTGATCTGCCAACATTAAACCTTTACTCTTAAAGGTGCAGTGTGTACGATTTTGGTCATTTTTGTCACTTCTAAAAATGTCACAGAGCAATTACATACTGACATTTTCAGGAATTTATAATCATGTAAATGTTCTATTCTAAGGCTGAGGGTGAGGTGATGGATACAACACACAACTTCACCTCTAGAGGTCACCAAGGTCATATATATATGTATACTTATATATAATTGTATATATATAGATATATATATATATATATATATATATATACACACACATATAGTACATATATATATATAAGTATACACATATATACATATACACACACATATATACACATATATACATATACACACACATATATACACATATACATACACAGTATATATCGGCATCTCCCTTTTAGTGAACCTATGACCTTGGACACATATGTATATGTATGTGTATATATATATATATATAGTATATATACATTCATATAGTATATATACATACGTGTGTGTGTGTGTGTCCAGGTTCATAAGTTCACTATAAGAGAGGAGCCGACAAACAGAGGTGGTGTAAGCGCCTGCAGAAAGATGCCTCACTGTTTCTAACTGGCATTTGCATATTAGAGTGTTTTCTGGGGAAAATGAGCTGTAGAAATTAATTCAGGATTAATTGGTGCCTTTATCTCGTTAGGACAATCTAATTTAGGGGATGATGGAATTGTTTAGACTCCCTTTTGCATAATTGGATTGCGGTGAATGGCTGTCATTACCGTCTTTTTAGCATCGTCTGTGGGCCTCCTCTCTCCCGTGCAGGCCCCAGCCTCATAAAGAGCGATCATGTGTTACGCCAGTGTTTTGCTAACCCCTGGAACACACCAGCCACGCTGCAAGCGGCGAGCATGTGGCTAACCACACAGCAGTGATTAACTCTCGTTCCAGGGCCATTAGCATTAGAGCGAGCAGCACGCCGTCGAGGAGATTTCACATGAACACATACGCATGTGGCTAACAACGCTGCAATCATCGGCTGCCGGAGACAGCCATTCGTTTTTAGTCTGACATGCATTGCGGCTCGTAGCTGTGAAAGCATTAACCTGACCCCCCCCCCAACCCCCACCCCACCCCCTCGACCCACCCAGAGGAGCTGGACATGACATCTCGAAATCTTTTTCGAGAGGCTTCTCATTCGCCCTTTTTCATTATTTCCACAATATCTCCGAGACGGTTTGCACTCGGCTGTTTTCCTTTTTTTTTTTTTTTCCACCGTGGGATAAAAATCAATAGGAGAGAAGCAGAGCTCATGTTAAAGATCACTCACTGGAATACCTGATTCTCCTCTCACTTCAACAACATTGATGTAACTATGGAAACAAGTTCCCCGAGATGAACAGGGATATGCCTATCTCCTCACAAAAGGCTTTTCTATATCTCTTGCAGCCAGTTACCCAACACCACAAGACAGGAGAAGCTTATATCTGCCGCTTCCCCGCCACGATACCATCATCATTTCTTCTGAAAGCACAAATTGTATAGATATCATTCTGTGGGGCTGCTCCCTGGTAAACAAGGCACGAGTGAAATCTAATCTATGGTGCTGATACTCAGGCTGTGCCAGGCTAATTGAGTTGATGTAGTCCGTCCCCTGAGGAGCTGGACATACAGTAAAGACAGACTCCATCAAGTCATATAGCTCACGCGCCGTCCTTATAGCGGGAGTGACGCGCGCTCATAGCATCACAGATGTCAGTGAGGCGTCGTGCGCACAAAACCGCTGCACAATCGGATTATTTGTTATTTGGAATAAACTGCGGGACAGAAAACAACACGCTACTCTGTCTTTCCGTATGTCCGCCGTCATGCGCCGTGTTTTTGATGCATTCTATGTCATTGCTTTTGATGCATTTTAACGCCCCCCCCCCGCCTCTCCCCCTTTCTCTCCTTGTCTGGTGCCATTTCCATCCTTTGCATAAATGCAGCCTAACAGTATTAAGTATTCATGCATGTTGGGGAAGGTGGTGCCTGTCCTTCAGGGTAAGTGTCAGGGCGGCGTGCGGCACAAGAAAAGCCCCGGGGAGAGGAGAACATTAGGATCCATCAGCCTGACAGACAAATCATTCTCTCATGTAAACATAAATATGAGGGTATGTTTCCACTGCCATCCCACTATCTGTTGCTAGGCTACCTTGCATTAAGCAGTGTAGCTGTCCCTGTTCATTTTGCTCCAGGGATTCCGGCAATACCATCATATAACCTGCTGAGTCTTAATGAGAAGGCCTGCTCATATGAGTGGATACGAACATGGCGAGATGGGAAATGTATTCAAGGCGCGGAAACTCAGCTGTCTGTCTGTCAGCGCCGGATACATTTGAAGTGTTTTGGCAAAAAGGAGCTTTGAGGGGGAGAATATTCCTCTCCGTCTGCCTGCAAACACACCTGAGACAGGAAAAGGTCACAATGGATCAAAACACACGTGTGCAAACCCACGGCTCCAACCTACACTGGCACGGTAAACAATACGGGATGTTGAGCTCCATAAAGGTCATTTGTTGTTGAGGAATCACTGATCCCCACCCCCGCCCCCCCCCCCGCTTCAAATGCATTAACAAAGTCAATTAACCATTCAGCGGCAGAGAAGAAAGAAACCCATCTCCAATAAAAATAGAGCCCCGAGCAGTGTCCAAGCACAATTACAACGACTGCGCGTCCCCAGATAATTATGTGAGCCATACACGGACGAGAGAAAGACAGTGGAAGGCAATGGTCACTGAGAAGAAAGAGCCGGGGAGATGAGGGAGAGGAGCCGCCAACAGCTGGTTTGAATAGATTGTGTGTGGGATGAATTAAAAAGTTGAACCTTTCCCCGGCCGCATTCAGATGGCTGCCTCCGGGTGATTAATCATGGCCGTCAGAACCTGTAATCCCTTTCAATGGGAAACAAATGCAGCCACTGTCCTCTCTTCTCCAAAAGCGCCCAGGGCCCAGGGCCACCACCACCGGCTGCCTGGTCACAATACCTGAACCGTGGAGGAGGCCCCCTGGGGAGCGGGGATGTGTGGACACACTGTAATCTGCTCCAAACATGATGGCACGGACAAAAAAAGCTGGATTTGGATTGTATTGGTTGTGTGCATCCTTTTTGTGTTTCACACTCAGTAGTTGAGGCGAGTGGCACAGCTAACGGTCCAACGTGCACGCGCGCGCACACACACACACACACACGCACACACACACACGCACACACACAAGGATGCGTTTCAGACACTTTCCCTTTCTGGCAGCTGCGTTAGTCATTTAAAGGTGCAGTGTGTAAGATTTGGTGACCTCTAGAGGTGAAGTTGCATGTTGTATCTATCACCTCACCCTCACACAAATGAGCATCTAAGGGAACTTATGGTCGACTTCAGCTGTCATCAAAACTCAAAAGATGTTGAGTACTTCCGCTTTTACTACTGGAAAAACACGGCAGCCCCCTCCTCATGTTAATACACATTAATGGGCTCATTTAAAGGTGCAGTGTGTACGATTTTGTTCATATCTAAAAATATAACACAACAATTACACTGACATTTCCATGAATTCACGTAAATGTTTAATTTGTTTCCGTTACCCTAAAATGAGACCGTTAATCCTTTTGAATGAGAACTGAAGTCTAAAGCAGGTTCTCCTGCACGCTCAGAGGTCACCAGATCTTTTACCTTTAAGGGTAATGACAAGCAATAAGACATTTAAGAGATTATAAATTAATGAAAATGTAAGTACGGAATCATTTCGTAGTATTTTTTAGAATGAACAAAAATGACCGAAATCTTAACACACTGCACCTTTAACTTGGCGACACGCTCCTACATGGTGGTAAACAGCTGATCTAGTTTACAAAAGACAGCAGGAAAGTCAAGAGCCAGCAACATTCAGAGCCCGGGAGAAGAAAGTGTGTCATCAGCATGAAAATAGAAGCCTGCTAACGAATTCCTAATCATATCCCCCCCATTTCCTCCAGGGGCCGCGCTAAAGAGGTTAAAACACCACGTCGGTGGATGGGAATATGTGGTGCATTGGCTCCCGGGATGATTCGTTGGCATTCTGAAGGATTTCACTGTTATTGATTGTTAAATTCAACGGCGCCTCCCGAGATGCGACGGCCCACTGGCAGATCTCCATGCGGCCATGTGTCCTTTTCTGCAAAATGTTAAAGGCTCAGTGGAGGGTAATTCCCAGTCAGTGTCTAATGTCAGCGCTGCTTTGTCAGTCAATAGAGGGAAATATCGAAAAAGCCAAAAGCTTTGACTTAAAGGTGCAGTGTGTACGATTGTAGTATTTTAGTTTTACTTGTATCTGTAGATTAAGATTACACAACAATATGCAGAAATGAATAATCCATACTTTTAGATAACCTACTGAATGAGCCCATTAATGTATATTTACATGGGGGAGCGGGTCCTCCCCATTGGGGCCACCATGTTTTTACAAAACACAAGCATCTTTTGAGCTTGAATGACAACCCAGGGCTACCATAGCTGCATCAAATCTTACACACTGTACCATTAAAGGTGCAGTGTGTAAGATTTCAGAACCTTTTTGTCACTGCTATCTGTAGAAAAAATATAAATGGACATTTTGCAAATGCACAATTACCTCAATGTATGCTAAATGAGCTCATTAGTGTAAATTCACATGAGGAGTGGGTCCTCTCTATGGGGGCCACCATGTTTTTACAGAAACATCTTTTGAGTTCTAATGACGACTGAAGTTGACCATAGGTTCTTCTACATGCTCAGAAGGGTGAGGGTGGGGTGATGGAAACAACATGCAACTTCACCTCTAGATGTCACCAAATCTTACACACTGCACCTTGAATGTATATTTACATCAGGAGTGGAAGTAACATGGCAACCCAGGGCTACCACGGGTTCAAGGCGAGGTGATGGATACAACATGCAACCTCACCTGTCGATGTCACAAAATCTGACACACTGTGCCTTTAAGCTGCTCTTTTTTTTGTTTTGTTTTTTTAAAGAACGTCCCCAACACTGGTTCTAATGGTGCGTGTGTGTGACCTCAAACTAATCACCTGATGAACCTCAGTCTGAAAAATCCAAGCAAAGACAAATGTCGGTGTTCCCGCTGAGTGAAAGAGCGTAAACGTGTGAAAGGTTGTGAGGATAGTAACTCAGAGTAGAAGGTAGTGTGTGTGTGTGTGTGTGTGTGTGTGTGTGTGTGTGTGTGTGTGTGTGTGTGTGTGTGTGTGTGTGTGTGTGGCAGGATGGCAGCCTGTGGAGAATGGGCCGTTTCCAGATCCTTTGTGTGTCTCTGTTTGACCAGGCGTCTCCTGGTCCACAGGAGCACAGCCTCCACACATATAGCAGAAGGAACAAAGCGGCTATTATCGGCCCTATCTCATCTCCACCCTGACTCTGTGCTCTGTGACAAACAGTGGCAGGGCCCATGCAGCCGCCGCCGCCGCCGCCGCCGCCGCGCTTTGCTCGCAGGGCAGCGGACACTGAAGCGGACTGGGAGGTCCATTAAACACATAGGCGACACCTTAGCCGTGGACAAACATCAACACAATAGCATGCGGCGCTGGTTGCCACGGAGACGGGAGACAACACGGTGCGCCGCCAGGCAGTGACAAAGAGGGGGGGGGGGTCAGGCGACGTGGGCCACTGGCGACTGAAAAGCTTTCTTCACTCTGTGTCACAAACACTGTTTAACACATTCAGTGACATGCAGAGAGTCACATCAGGAACAAGTCATGCACGGGATTTTAATTTCAACCCTGCTGTAACACGAGCTGGCAGCTGATAAGGACAGAGGTGTTTAAGACTGAGAGGAAGAACGAGGCATCGTTAAAGTCTCAACATTGTAAAGTTTTACTTCTAACGTCATCAGGAGGAGGTGGGATCAAACCGAAAGCTGTACATTTGCGACTGCTTCAGTTCTTCTCAATTCTGTCACATTAAAAAATGAATCGAGATCAAACTTACCAAGCACAAGAACAAAAAAACAATACTTTGAAGTGCGTTTTCACTTTATGTGTACAGTCATGTACATGTACAGTCTACTAACGCGGAGGAGGCAGGAGAATTCTACGTGGTGACAATAATACTATGCAAGGGGGGGGGCAGTCTCAGTGGTTTATTTATTTACTTTTATTTTTTTAAATACATTTTTAGATTTTTTTTATTCTGAGATATGCTGACCTAAGAGAACTTCACACACTATTATAGACTGTTTCTGGGGATTGGAACGTGACATTTGCATTTGTCTACAATACGAGATATTTACATGTTGCGACACAGTGAACCAATTGGACTGAACCACCATTAATGGTTTAAAACAGGGGGCCAAAACCGGCCCATGAGATGACTTTATTCTAGTTTGTATACACGTTGTTATGCCCCTGAACTAAAATGGCTTTGACACCTGGGTTTAAAACACACATGCCTGCATTGTGCTATCAGTCTGTTAAGAGGCTTTGGTTTTGTTTAATGGTGATGAACGTCCCGCCTTGTCAAACCAGACCCTTCAGTTTGTGATGGTGTTTATCATTTTACGAGTAAACTGTGACGGCACAAATGAATGTACCGCGGAGAGACAGATGAGTGGAGTGCAGTGGAAGCTGTGGTGAGAGAACTGTGTGTTTATCTTCAAGTCCAATTCTCACTCACTGAATTCACTTTTCCAGTGTACAACCGTATTGTTATTCATCTGCATCATCTGATTGTGAATAAATGGAGTTTGACTCGTGCCTTTTGATGCTGATTCCAAATGGAAATCCAGTTCAAAGTCGCGCGGGCAGCAAATTGAATCGGACACTTGAGCCCGGCGCCCAAATACATTGGAGTTTATGGAGGTTGTTATGGAAATCATGCAGCCGCACATTCACCGCCTCCTCCTGCTGCGATTCACTTTTCATTCAGCACAAAACCCGACGTGGTGATTTATGGCACTTTTCTGCATGGAGAGCTCCTGGCTGCTCGGGGGCCTGCTTTCTGTCTCTTTCTCAGTTATGACTGGAGAATAAAACCTGTCGATACAATCATCCCCTCTGACCTCTGAATCTGACAGCGCGTCTGCTAAACACTTCAAATATGAGACGCGGAGAGGCAAGTCAGTTTTACCCTCCATCCCTCCCTCCCTTGTTCTCTCTCTCTCCCTCTCCTCTCCCTCTCCTCTCCTCCTCGCGTGCACGACTCTCCCGTCTCTCCACCTGCATGAGCTGCTGCTGTGGCCTTGTCGGAATCCTCTGGATTCCCAGTCCACTGCAGCGTATCCGCCTGGAAACACCGCAGATGCCAGCGCTCGGTTAAGTTGCTGGAAGGAAAGTGATGGGATGAAGATGTCAGTTATGGCAAATAGAACTCTGTCACACTCTTATAACATCTCTGTCACTGATTATCAGACCGGAGAGTCAAACAAACACACACACACACACACACACACACACACAATGTCAGTGTTGTACAAAAGACACACAAGAAGAGCCTAAGGCCCCAACCAAGACCGTTTTGGAAATGAAAGGAGCTGTTATATATAGAAGAATCAAGAGCATTGTTGCGATGGGACACAGTGGAAACAAACATGAAACAGCTGTTTTTTGTTTATCTTGATCTCTTTTGAAATCTTAAATTATAAATATCAATTCATTATTATTAATAAGTATGCAGCTGTGTGTCATAAAAGGTCATGGTCATGTCACATGTCACCACTGCGAGACATCGTGGTTATGTGTGAGAAACAATAGATGCACAACAATGCACTTTTAAATCCAAATGGAGTGTTAAAGGTGCAGTGTGTAGGATTTGGTGACATCTACAGGTGAAGTTACTTGTTGTATCCTTTCCATACGAGCATGCAGGAGAACCTACGGTAGCCCTGGGTATTCATTTAAAACTCAAAAGATGCTTAGTATGTCCACTCTGGGCTATTGTAAAAACATGGTGGCCCAATAGGGAGGCCCTGCTCCTTCTATTGGTAGAAAAAAATGCAATGACATACTGAAAATCTCACCTAAATGTATACTTTTTTTTCCATTACCCTTAAATGAGCCCGTTAAAATATATATACATGAAGAGCGGGTCCTCCCTACGAGCGCCGCCATGTTTTTTCAGTAGCTCAGAGTGGACATACAAAACATCTTCTGAGCTTTAATAACAACTGAGGGTTACCATAGGTTCTCCTGCATGTTCAGAAGGGTGAAATGAGGTGATGGATACCACATGCAACTTCACCACTTGATGTCCCCAAATCTTACAAACTGCACATTTCACTTGTTCACAAATCTTTTTCTTCAATATTTAACCATTATGTTTATGTTACTATGTTTACTGGTTGTAAGAGGCTCATCATGCAGCATGAGTACAAAGGCACAAATAGTCACAGGACAGAAATAGATGGTGACTCAAATCCTACACAATACAATTGTATTAATTCTAAAATCTATTTGTTTTCTGGTAATTAAGTTATGACAAAATCTACTGTTTGACTTCTTTTCCATTTTTATTTCAGTCTAATGTTTGACCACATCTCAGTGGCTTTTATTGCACTTAATAACTTCACTTAAACATGATTCAGTGCCTCTGAGTCTGTGCTTGAAATGTGTTGGAAAACAAAGACCCAGCACTGATTTCATATCTAATTTATTTCTGTCCAGACAACTGTCTGAGTGCCGGGAAGGTCCGGAGCACTCGGGTTGTTTTTCTTGGGTCCTTTGGGGTGGGAGAGGGGGATCAGGGGGCGCGGAGTCAAGGGGAGGACAAGGTGACGGATGGAGCCGAGGCATTAGGTCAGCGCCGGGCAGCTGAATCAAACTGCACCGAGACCCTTCTCACAACTAACTATGATCAAATACATCATCCGCCTCTGTCAACATGTGTCCAGCTGGACGCTATATCACTTCCACATGTGCACATGGGCCCCGGCTGCACGGCTCGCACACATTAACAGGCTTATCAGCACGTAGCCCGTCGAGCGCCGGCGTTGCGGCGAAAAAGCAAATGGATGCATGAAATCAATCTGTGAGTTTCAAAAGGTCATCGCGCGCAAAGGGAAACGCACAAGGGTCCAACAAAGAGATATTCAACAAGAGGGCGTTAATTGAAAACGGCTGAACATGAGTGGAGTTGTTTTAAAATTCAAAACATGTGTGCGTTTGCACATTACCCGGATAATTAATGCGGCAATCATCACTATAGTCGCCAACAGGGGTGAGAGAATGAATCCGGCGCCGTTTCAAAAGAAATGGATCACAAAGTACAAGATTCTTTTCAGTATTGGTCCAACATTCACCCACTGCACTTCCGGCAGAATTCAATTATGCAGAACACCTGAACAAACAATATCTCACAGCCAATTATTCAGCGCCTCGGAAACCATCTGCAAACAAATTAGCCACATTAATGTGAGGGAGGCCGGATATTTTTTTTAGCTTTGTGTGTGCGCACAAAAGGGGACAAGCCTCCGCCAGCGCTGTTTAACAGATTGGACTTGATTCCAGAGTGAAAAGGAGTATTATGGGAGTCGGTGTGGCCACTCGTCCTGAGACGAAACCGAGGGGGCGACCTCCAGTGCTGACAGATGAAGAACATAAGGAAGTGAAGAAACTTGTAGTTCATAGGGTGGCCACTGGGGGGCAAATCCCCACAGACTCCCAAGTTAAAATGGTCAACTTTAGAGGTGAATTAAACATGTTTAATGGTGCAATGTGTAAGATTTCTGTCATTTTGCCACTTCTTCAAATTACATACTGACATTTTCAAGAATTTATAATCACCTGAATGTTTTTTTCTCCCACTTAAATGAGCCCATTAGTGTATATTTACATGAGGAGCAGGTCCTCTCTTCGGGGGCCGCCATGTTTTTACAGTAGCCCAGAGAGGACATACTAAATATAATTTGGGTTTGAATGACAAATCAAGTCTACCATGGGTTCGACGTCACCAAATCTTACACACTGCACCTTTAAAGCCTGGTATAAACTACGGTTTTGGTGTCAATCAGTCCCTTGACAACTGTAAGGGGGGTTTATATTTATTCTATCGACGATCGAAATTGTGATTAATTAAGAGCGTGCCCTCTTGACTGACACCTGGTCTGACCTGACAGGTACTGCGGGTGATGTGACAGCATCATGGGACCACCCACACCTCTGTGTGTGCTCAGCCTCTTTGCCCGTTTTCGGATGAACCAGGAACTAGGAGGAGTTACCGGAACTAGGATGAGTGACTCGAGCACTCTGCAGAAACCAACGGGTGACGTCACGGACGCTACGTCCATCTCTATATACTCTCCAAGGACGAAACTACGAAACTCGTCTCCAGAATCTTCTGCATCGTACAAAACGATGTTTTTCAGCTCGTGACATTTTAGCTTCCGTGCAGAACAATGAGAAGCTAGCGGCAGATATCTTGGCACGGCTCCTGCCCCGTGTATTGATTGGGCAAAGGCCCAACATCCTCTCACTAAAAAGAGATTAAAATATCAGACTTGTCTCAAGACATTTATGGAGTGTGTGACCTCAGCCAATGCTAAAGTGGAGTACATACATCATAGTCCATCTCTGTGAGTGTTGAGCAGCTCTGACAGAAGGAGGAAAGAGACGGAGTCTTCCGCTGCACCTTTCAGAAGAAGGATTCAGCTCCAAGTCGTGGGTGTAAATCAACTACGTCGCTGTTTCATTAAAAATTCACACCACGTTGTTGCATGTAAATGTTAAACACTGTGAGCGTTGTCTTCCGATGCCTCTCTTACACCTTTTTCTTTCGGTTTGGAAATGGATGAGGTGGATTCTGTGGGAACGGCGGCGAGACAAAAGATGTGTGTATCCATTCACGGCTCCAGAGGACCTTCATTACAGAGCGAGCAGGTCCTGTCAACATCTTTTCATTACATGGTCCCATATATCCACCCCTGGTGTCCAAATGGTCCGCTCTGTCGCCTGTCAAGAAAAGGCACTCTCGGGGAAAAGTCCTCCCTACCTCCCCGCGCCCCTCCCCCCCCCACCCTCACCCCCCCTCTCACCACGCCTGATTCCAGACTGCGAGGCGGGAGAGGCCAGGCAGAAAGGGAGGAATCGTGTTTGCCATCAACAGCTCAAGAGAGTAGCATGGCAGCAAGATTGATGACACACTCCCTGAAAGTAACAAAAGAACTCCTGTGCACGAGGGCCCGCTTATGGGGCTTGATAGAGTTGTCATCCTCTTAATAAACAGCTCTGATATGTCAGTGGCAGTGGCAGCAGGGACTGCGCCACACTACACCCGCCACGCCAGGGGCAGGACCACCCACTGGCATCACAGCACGCGCACCCTGTGGGTGATCTCCCCACACAGAGGTGGGTGGGTGTGGGGGGCAGGGCGATTACGGGAGAGGAATAAAGAAATGACAGTGATGTTGTGAGGCGGTAAATTCACGCAGCGACATCTGCAAAGAGATGTTGTTGTTGTTATGGTCGGATTTATCTCCATGACAACAGCGCTAGCATTTTAGGTGTTGCTCGAGACGACAGATGATGCAGGCAGTGAGTTTTCAAGGGCTCGTTTTCATTAAAGGTGCAGTGCAGATTTCTGCTATTTTTTGTCACGTCCAAAAATATTACAAAACAATAACAAACTGACATTTTCATTAATCTATACCTAAATGTATTCTTTTGCCCTTACCCTTAAAGGTGCAGTGTGTAAAATCTGGTGACATCTACAGGTGAAGTTGCATATTGTATCCATCTCCTCACCCTCACCCTTCTGAGCATGCAGGAGAATGTACACTTATACCTTGGTAGACTTCAGTTGTCATTAAAAGCTTGGTGTAAATCTAAATTAAAGGGCTCATTTTAAGGTGATGTAAAAAGCAGGTCATACATTGGGGTGATTATACATTTGTAAAAACATCTAGATAATTGTTTTGTAATTCTATTTCTATAGTTAGAAGTGACCAAAATCTTACACACTGCACCTTTAAATGGGCCCATTAATGTATATTTACATGAGGAGTGGGTCCTCTCTACGGGAGCCACCGTGTTTTTACAGTAGCCCAGAGTGTACATAATAAACAAATTTGGAGTTTTGAGAACAACTGAGGCCTGCAGGTTATCCTGCATGCTCAGAAGGGTGAGGGTAAGGTGGTGGACACAACATTCACCTCTAGTCACCAAATCTTACATACTGCACCTTCAAAAGCTACAAATTCACACCAGGTACATTGGTAGTATATGAATATGAATAGATAGAAGGATATCATTGCAGTTTATTTATCGTATCCGTCTGGACGACCGAGTACGTGTCTCTCACACTCCCCTCCCTTCACTCACATACGCTAACTCACTAACAACAACAACAACAACAACAATGGCGGGTTACCTGCTGTCCAATGTGTCCCGGAGCAGAAGTTCTGCCTCGTCATCTGTCCACACGAACGTCTCCTTCCATGCTCGCGCGTTCGTTTCCGCCTCCGGCGTCAAATCCTTCTTCTCCTCTTGAGTTTATTTACATGGAAAGAGTTTAGCGCGCAGGCTCCTTGTCTTCTTCCCTGTCTTTGGCGTATTCCTCTGACAGTGATACAGCGCCCCTCAGGCCTGGAGGCTATACTACAGCGCTGTCAGTACTCATGTGTGCCGAGGGGACGGCATCTTCACGAACAGACAAATCAACAGACCTATGAATACATTTTCAACAAAGTTTCCTGAATCACTCTTATTCCAGCATTTGTCGAATCCGACCCACTATTTTTTCTCTCCAATGGTTAAAGGTACAGTGTGTAGGATTTAGTGACAACTAGCAGTGAAATTGTAGCTGAGTGCCCAAATTAATACCAATATGGAGATGGTTAGCATCAGCATTGTTAGCATAACATTGAACAAAAAACTAAAAGAATATGGAGTGAAATAATTCTTTGAACATAGTGTTTTAACATGTTTCAGACATAAGATAGATTGAAACATATGTTTACATTATTCTATGCAAATTGGAATTTAGAATTTTACCATATAATTTAAACATTATGTTGAGTCTGTGTTTACATTTTGAAAAGAAAGGTCACAATACATTATTTCCACCATAATGAAAAATTGAATTGTAAAAACAAATACACAAAAGTACAAAAAAGGACGCAATATTCTACACTTTTTTGACCCATTCTTTTTCCTTTGGTGATATAAAAAAAACAGAAACATTGTTTTCAACAGGTTGATGATAAAATTGTGGTTTTCCAAATATATATACTGTATATACTCTTCCCTCTCTGTTAAATTCAATAAAGTGGAAAACAAAATAAAAGACAGCTGAATTGTATCAGGTGTAAACATGAAGTGCGGATGACAAACACACAAATCCACAGCCTGAAAA
>JAFBJT010111910.1:38155-56951 GCA_016785325.1 Chascanopsetta lugubris | reverse complement strand
CTCTGTTTATTTTGGTGCTCTTTTTCACCGTGGAGCTCCGAGGTGAGCCAGAGAAGGAAAACATCTCCCCGACTTCCAATCTGATGACATGGCCGCTGGAAGTGGCTTCCTCCGACTCGGCGAGAGAAAGATACAGGGACAATGGCGGCTCTATCGACACTCGCCTCACCTCACACGTCACCCGGAACATAAAACACCTCTGTTCATTAAGACATTCACCCGAAATGTCTAATGAGTAATAAGATAAATCACATTACAGGTCTGGGAAGGAAGTGACTCACATCCCATTGGTTCCAGTGATGTGATGCATCGTTCTAAGGCTGTGTGGACACACAAATCACATCCGATCTGTGTCACTTCCGAACACATACATACGCGATATGTGGCGACACGTGAAAAAGAGCGGCCATTTCCTTGTCCATGCAGTTTCTTTAGAAAACGCATGTGCGGGGTTAGTGACATACGCCGGCAGTGAAGGTTTATTCAAGGGTAATGGAGGAAAAAGTGATTAGGTGATTATAAATTCATGGAAATGTCAGTATGAAATTGTTTTGTCATGTTTTTAGAAGTGAAAAAAAATGACTGAAATCTTACAGACGGCACCTTTAATACGGAGAGGTCTCCCTATGGCAGTGTTTCTTGTTATTGACGACACAAGCAAAAAAAAAAAGCTATAGAGGTGCCATTTCAGAAGACAGTCACGTTGAACTCAGGTGCAAGACACTTGTAGTTAGGAATGTGAACCGTCAGTTCGAATCTGTGTTCGATTGGACTTGAACAACGTGAACTGAGAAATGATTGGATCATACGGCTCTTCTGCCTCCCTCGTCCGACGTCAACGAGTTTCTGAGGGGCTGAAACATGCTCTGAAGTCAAGTCTGCGTTTAACACGACTCTACACGACTTCAAACAGTGACACAGCTTAAAACATGGCAGTCAATGGCCCAAAAGGATGTGTTTCTCAGAAGCAGCTAAACCAGGGGTGTCAAACATACGGCCTGCGGGCCAGAACCGGCCCACCGGCTGGTCCAGCTCCAACACTACTATACTGTTTGAAGATTATCTTGCCGAAATAAAATGCATGAGTGTTTTAGACACTACACGGCTACACGGCTTATTTTCATCAAACGTCTCAAATCCAATGCCTCATCAATCTCAGTGACATTTTGTGAAGGGAACCGGAGCAGAGAGAGGCTACAAGCACTCTCCATCCCTCCCACAGTTTCCTGAGGGTTAGAACCAATGCAGCATTTAAAGAAAATGACAGGGGGCTTCAAATGAAACCGAGATAATTGCTTGTAGCGACTCCCCCCCCCCCCCCCCCCCGGTAGCGCCCCCCCCCCCCCCCCCCCCCCCCCCCCCCCCCCCCGACAAGCCATCATGCGGTTTTATTTTGATAGCGATCCACGCCGACACGATCAGACTCCCATTAAAGCGGCACAAGTGCGGCATTCATTTCCTTCTCCAGCTAAGTGGAGCCATAAATCTCTCGGTCCCCAACTGAGGAGGCCGAGAGGACTTCGGAAACGAGGGCGGTAAAAAAAAAAAACAAAAAAAACACGCGCTCGACATGATGTGGGGTCTGGGAGAGATTTCGGTCGCTGAAATCCTCCGAATCGGACGGAGGCGAAGAAGACAAAGCGGAGGGGGCCGACGGACGCGGCAGGAAAAAGTTTTCGTGGCGGTGGGGGGGGGGGGGGGGGGGGGGGGGGGGGGGGGGGGGGGGGGGGGGGGGGGGGGGGGGGGGGGGGGGGGGGGTAGCGAGTAGGAGTGCTGAGCAAGCAAAAAGGGAGGAATAGATGAAGAGAGAGAATGTGCAGCAGAGAGAGAGAGATAAAGGGGAGGTGTGATTTATGATGGTTGACAGCTGATCAGAGAGAATGCTCTGCGCTTGGACTCGCTCGAACTCCCTGTCAGAGTCGATCAGGGCGGCTCAGTCATCTCAGCGCAAAGGTACACTTGCCCAGCCAGGAGGACCTAACACACCCCGAAACCCCCACAAAGGCCGTGCCCCCTCTAATAACACCCCCCCACCACACCCCCACCCCCACCACCGCCACCACCACCACCCTATCCCCCACCACCTACACCACCACCACCACCTCCCTCCCCTTGCACCACGCAGACTCTCTGTGCTCCTTCCTCAACGCCGGGTTAGACCCGGCCTCGCTGACTCGTTCGTGGTGCTCGCCACAGTTCAGACATTTCTTCTTCTTCTTCTTCTTTATTTTTTTTTTTTTCTTCTCAAGCCCAAAGGAGGAGTGAGGCATCTCCCCCACCCTTTGCTCCCTGAACGACGGAAAAAATGCATTCATGAAATTCAGAAGCTGTTCCCAATGGATCCTATTACAGTAATTGATGAGTTTGTAAGATGTTTGTTAACTTAAGCCAGCCTTCATAGTTTTGGGGGTGGGGGGTGGGGGGTGGGGGGGGGGGGGGGGGGGGTGAGGGGTGAAAGAAATGTTCTGGTCGCAGGCACACGCATTATTATTCCTTTTTTCTTCTGTGAGGGGATGTGGGGTTACACGTACTGTATTTTTCCAACACACTGCTGATGATTTCTGGGTTCGCTCGACTGTGACACTTGAGTGATGTGATGGACGCGGCGATACTGAGTCGTTCTCTGGAAACTGCCCCCTGATCAGACAAACAGATGTGTCCGTACGAGCGCAAACTGCCTAATATCACTATTCCTGCAGTATAAGCTCGACACTTTCGCTGGGGATGGAAAGAGCTGTGGAAACAGGGCAGAGTGACAGGGGCACACGTGAGCACATGAAACCCACGGCTGCACACACACACACACACACACACACACACACACACACACTGCTGCAGCCCAACTACGTGTTCCTTCCCTTTTGCCGGGATTTCTGGGGTCTGCTCGGCGACTGGACTCGGAGGATTTGGCGGCCGCTCAGTAATTACAACTGCGTAGGAATGGCCGACAGATGGGAATGCCCGAACCGTTCCCCTCACTGGATCTCATTACAAAAGACAGATTCTATCGCTTTCATGGATCTTTATTCATCAAAGGTGATCGCCGCAGTCTTGGAGACATGACTTGGGAGGAAAAGAGAGCATTAGCTGTAAAGTTTATTAATGTCCACCTCATTCTGGCAGCTTTCATTCTGCTGGCCCTTAAAATGGACAACAGAGGTCTGAACTGAACAGAGAATTAGAGAGTTACGGCTAAAAACCGGTTGGTTTCTAGGCCTTAAGATACACCGGTTACAGTTCTCCCTCGAACACTGCAACACAAGCAGTAAGAGTATATGAAGTCTGTGAAAACATGTTACACTTATTGTACTTCTGAACCGACAGGTAAAGACGGACTTCAGGGCGGAGTCTGCGGAAAACCGAGGTTGCAGCACCGCGGCTGCACATAGATCTTTTCACCTGTCGACTCAAACTTTGGCGAAAGCTCAAATCCAAACACAGAACCCTGAGATGGAGAGTAGTTGTGGACGTGGAGATCGAGGGTGTCACACACACACTGATCATTTCCTCATTCAGGTCCTCATCTAAAAGACCTTCCGTCTCGCCGATTGAAAACCCTATTCACATTCTCATAGTCTTTATCAATCGGTAAAGTTAGTGGCAAACGAGGAAGACACTGGTGTTTGTGGCCCTCAGCATGTTGGAATGAACATAACCAAACATTTCACTCTGACCAAAGCGATGACTGGGTGACTGCGTCTGTCCCCTAAACTCACCCTGCAGCGTCTGATCACAGCCCTCACAACACGCCTCTTCCGCAGAGGCAAGAACCTCGGCAGGAGTGAGCGAGTCACGGATGACGTCAACGGGGGGGGGGGGGGGGGGGGCGCACCCCGTCCGGGGGGGGGGGGGGGGGGGGGGGGGGGGGGGGGGGGGGCGCGAGTCCGCCCAGCGAAATCTCCTCCACTCAGCTTCGGGCCACAGTCAGACAGACATTGTGCGTTAATGTGTTTTTGGCGAGGGCATCGATTTGCACAATGTGGCCTGTCCGTGTGAGCATTTCCCGAACGATGGACTCCACTTCCAACGATCCGCGTTTCACTCGTGACACGTATCAGAGGAAAGGTTTTCAAGGTGTGCGCACAAACACAATACACACACGCACGGAGTCGGGAATAAATAGATGGTTTGTTATTTTGACAGCTATTGTTCACCCTGTGCATTGAGCCTGCAGGAGCCGGGTAAAAATATCCTGCGCTGTTCATCGGTCCTCCGTGAGGAATGTGCGCTATGCCAGACTGCAATCAGCCACACCGGCATTGAAAGGGCACCCCACCCCACCCCACCCCCCGCCGCCTATATACAAGGGAGCGATCAGGCCCAAAATACGGTACAATAACGTACAGAGCACGTGCCGCCGCAGCTTCACACCCACCTGTTTTACTGCAGACGGCTTCATAGACCATGTGCTGGCCGCCGGTCACGGTTGCGCTGGCTGAACTCTCCGAGGACGTCTGCCTGTTAATCAGAGACGAGATAGGTGTCAAGGAAAGATGGAGGAAGAGCATTCCACCGGGGGTGGGAGGGGTGGGGGGGTAGGGGGTGACAAATGACTTTTGAAGGACAGCGTTTCTCTCCGCAGCCCTGGACCAAGATGGCGGGAGCGTCTCACTGGATTCATCCAAATGTACTGGAAGAGCTTCGGTGCATATCCAAACAAATGCATATTCAAGGGGATTGTGTGTGACAAGTTGTGATTGTGTGCACATGATGAGTCCATGAGTCAGTCAGTCTTGAGTGTGTGTGTGTTTGTGTGTGAGTGTGTGTGTGTGTGTGTGTGTGAAGTGTTTACTGAGTGACTCTATTGTGACAAGAAGGAGGCAAATTCCTGCCCCTTGTCCTGGGTGATGTAGGGTAGGATTAATGTAGTGATGATGAGGAACAGCATCTATAAGGCAGACACACACACACACACACACACACACGCACACACACATTCATTTTCTCTGAGTTCAGTTGTAACTTCACCACTTGAAGTCCACAAGTCTGAGAGCTGGGGGTGTGACAGCCCAGCAGCGGAAGCGCAGCAACACTCTTTTTAATTAAATTCCTTTATAGAGGAACGTTTCAATAAAAAGTCAATACAAATAAGTGCCTAAATACACAATATCATCCTCGATAATATACCAAGCTGGTCGTAAGTCCGCTCCCAGCAAACAGAATCATATATCTGTCAAAGCGCTGCAGAGAGACCCATTCAGATCCTAGAAAACTGGTTTCACAGCCTCCAGGACATAATCGGGGTAAATAGTGTTTTCACAGCAAAAATCATTAAGAGGGCAGTTGAAGGAGAGAGCGGGAGTAGACACGCCTGTAACCTTATACATTAAATCTGTTAAGCATTTTTAGGGAGAACAATAAATAAAGCTTAGCTGGCATTAACCTCTCGCCTCAGAACAGCACCTTGCCAAAGGGGCATTAACACAGTAATGACGGTACACACTGCCTCCTTGTAAGGGGCTGCACAGTTGTTCTTTTATACCATTACACAACCACAAATAGAACTGGCCCACTTGAAGCATGGCATACCTCAACAGGAAGTAACCCCCTTTCATACTGAGAGAGGGAGAGCGAGAGAGAGAGAGAGAGAGAGAGAGAGAGAGAGAGGAACCTGACCTCGGGGTTCTTCACATCGGTTTCTTTGTCAACAGTCACTTCTCGAGGCTGCAACAGTGGAGGTGAGTCAGACCCTGCTGTGATCGTGATATTTAAGTCTAAGGTAGAATATTTCAAACCACACACACACACACACACACACACACACACACACACACACAACGCCGAAGTTCTTATGTCAACACAGTCGATGTGCTGTTTTGCTCCCAGTGCCTTCAGGTAGCCGACGGGGCCCCGACTTCACCGAGAGCCACTGAGGAGGAGGACGCAGTTTAACCATAAACACACTTTTGGCAGCCTGCGTGTGTGTACAGTATCCAGTGAAAACAACTACTGTTGTGGCTGATTAATAGGGAGTGAAAGCAGCAGCGATGCTGACATTAATGGCGCTGCTGTAATTGTCACTCTATTAGTAATGCCACACGACAGCCCGGGTTTCCGTAGTTACGGCCGCGACCGGCCAAACCTCGCAAACAAAATACCAAACAGGCTCATTTATTTGTGTTACAAATTGCTCCTTTCAAAGCCCCCGCTGAAGTCATAGCACTTTGAGCCCTCGCAGCCCCTCGCGCTGGCAGCTGTGGCATGTTGATAGACCGGAGGAGGGCCCTGCCCCGCCGAGCGCGATACCAACGTGGGGCCGCGCTCGCCGCCGAGCACGTGCGCCGCGTGTTCGCCGAGCCGCGAAAACCAAAGGCACCGTCACTCGGGCGCGTCTTGCCAAGGTCGAGTCATCTTAAAATAAAACAACATGCGGGCTGGTCGCTCAGTCCAATCACCGGCCGGAGTCAGCACTTTCAGGCAGAAGTCGAGCGAGCAGCACCGGGAGGAGGATTTTGTCGAGCTGGATTACGGAGGAAATGATTTGGCCGCATCTGTAAATCCATTTCCCTTCGCTGGGCGAAAGGGAAAAAAAAAAAAATAGAAAAAAAAAAGAAAATCAAAAGTCATCAAAAGATCATCAGCGCCGTGTTGGTCATGTGAGAAACAGGCGAGATCAGAGCTGCTAAATTAGTATCAGACCAGGGTTCAAGCAGAGGAAGGTGTTATTGCAGACTGCATAACCTTGAACTGTTGATCACCCCGGCAGCACAGTGACTCTATTATAAGTTGGAGGAGCTGAGGCGTACGGCCCAATGCATTTCAGATGTGCCTCAATAACAGAAGTATTGGGTTGCCCCTGAAATGAGTGCTGAAAATAAAAGGAAGCGACTTATTATCCCGCCGCTCTCTGCAAACAATCATCTCTCTTTCCCCTGGACGGCGTTTACTTCTCCTTGCCCCCATCCGCCCCCCCCCCTCCTCCTCCTCCTCCTCCTCCTCTCTCTCTCTTATTCTTTCATTTCATTGTTTCCATCAGTGCATTTTTTGGTCCCGAAGCTTCCGTTTTTCCCACACTCTCCCCCTGTCACTCCGCTCGACCGCAAGAATGCAGGACAGAGGAGAGTGTGAGGGGGCTCTGGAATTCCACATGCGGAGGGTAAACACAGCAAACTGCTGGGCAGACGCGCACACACACACACACACACACACACACACACCGGAGCAAACACGGCACCTACACGGCTGCACTAACCTACTCTACAACCCTTTACCCTGGACCGCTGCCATTTTAACCCCCTCACTGCCGGAGCCCGTTTGCCTGGAGAGGAGTGACTTCAACAGCGGGGAGAGTTGTGTGCGGTGCAACCTGTTCCCCTCGGCCACATTAAACCTCAGCCGATCAGAGTGTCAACAAGCATGTGGCACCGCCGTGAAGGAACTCTTTCATACATGGAACAGAGCAAGCACAAAAATAATTGACTAACTAAAAATAACGACATTGTAAAACCCTTTTTCTACTGGTTTGAAAGCCACGCTAATACCCAGTAATAAAATGTTATTTTTTGCAATACCTTTATTTTCAGGGCTTTTTGTGTCTGTGGTCTTGTTGTTGTTTGGCATTTAAATTGCATTCCTGCCGAGTTAATGACTCTGCAACCAACTATCGTTTTTACTGATGTTTAGCAGTGATGGAATAACGACGTCCTGGTGGAAGCCTTATATTTCTTCTTCTTCTTCTTCCTCCTCTCATTTTGATGCAAATTCTTGCGCAATTTCCAGCGTGACACTATGGCACTATGGCACTATGGCATCCGTCTTTCGGCCATAAGCATGTAAACAGATATGATAGTTTGGCAAAAAAAGAATCGTTTAGAATTTGGGACAGTGTTTAGCAACTTTGATTCAATCGTTTGGTTTAAGATACAACACTGGAAAGACAGCGAGGTGAGGGAGCTTCACCTGATTCCAGGCAAAGAGGACAATATAAGGCAGGTTACCATGTTAACAAGAGCGACACGGTATTTTTGGAGTTTTTCTTCTTCATTGTTAATTCTGGTGCGTTCATGCTACAATCTGACACTTGGGGATTCACTGATAAAAAAAAAAAAAAATAGTACCACCAAAAGAACGACTACCAAATGGGACTGGAGAACGTACTCAGATTAAAAAATCCCAGCCATTTCCCCAAATTTGAGGTGAAAGACACTTGCTCTGTGAAAGAGAGGAAAGTGCACAACTGGACAAAGATGGAGACAAAGAAATACACGACTGTGAAAAGCACTTCATCACTGATGCAGTCTGCTTTAAACAAGCACTCAGCTCCGATCACAAAGGTTTGCTGTTGTGTAATTTGGCAAGATGTGGGCGTAATAAAGTCGTAAAGTAAGTGAGGGAAATAGCTGGCAGTTCTGCCCAGTTTCACTCTTTTCCTTTTATTTCCCCCTCTGTGCTCTTCAGCTTATCTCCAAACCAAACAGGACTAAAGCGGCGCTCTGAGTCCAGGCCCCTCTACTGAACCGAGCCCTGTTTACGGTTCATGCAGAAATCTGTCCAGTGATGAGGTTGTTTACTGAACGGGCAGATACAGCCGGCAGCCGAAAGACTGGGAGCACTGTATCGCGCACATGTTTGAACTCTCATTAGTATGAGCCGTGTCCTCTTGAACTCAGTGTCTCACTCTACAAGCAGAGGCCAGTCAACAGCAACACCCCCCACCCCCACTGCCATCACTTAAAGGAAACTTTGTTCAGCTTTCCCCTTTAAATTGCATGGCTTCATTTGTGAGGTCAGTCTTACCTGATGAGGCGTTTTGTTGCTGTTTTCCTGATCTGTCCCTCTCGAGCACTGCTGGGTGGCTTTGGGGCGAGAACAGGGCTAATGTAGGGCTGCATATGGCCGTGGCCGTGGCCCTGATTTGGCCAAACGTGGAGGCTGGACGGCGGACAGCTGGACGAACTTGTGGGAGTCTGGGTGAGTGGAGAACTCGTCTGGTCTGGAAATGGAGCCTGAGAGACAAAAAGGGTAACTGGTGTTTATGGTCAATAGCATTAAAACAATGGAGCCACTTCTGATATATTGCTAATTTGAAGTTTAAGCTGACAACTCTGAGTTGAGTTTTTTGGCCAGTCTCGTACAAGGCTGTCGAGAGGATCCATTAACGCTGAGAGTAAATCAAACTACACAATGGTTGACACAGTTATAACCCTGTGAAGCTGGGAACACACATTACAGAAAAAGTCTACAACAGCGAAGGGACTGGAGGAACAGTACAGTAATGCGTTTGTTGCTGGCAACCGTTAAACTAAGCTCTTTTCAATATGTTGTCTTATTATGTATTATTGTCTTATTATTATAGGGACAGCATTAGTTTGAGGACATACGTCATGTGTGGTGTTCCACAGGGATCAATCCTTGGACCATTGTTTGTGTTTGTAAATAATGTGACAGAAATGACTGAGATGTAGTCATTACATACAGAACTTTTACTTTTTTTGGTTTACAAAATCTTGCTTACAGATCAGATATAAGAAAATAATGTTTAAGACTCTAACGATAGTTAAACATATTTGTTGTGCACAGACTCTGCGAGGTATTGTTCTTAAGGCTGACGGGAGTGGAGTATTGACATAGCACATAAAACCAATGCTAAAAGAATATCGAGTCTGTTAGAATATGGAATGAACAACTGGTTTAAAGGTACAGTGTGTAAAATTTAGAGACATCTATCCATCAAGTTACATGCTTTTGCTGAAAATCCCTCTCCTTAACCTTCCCTTCAAAGCATATTGAAGATCACAGAGTTATTGTTAAAACTCAAATGTGTGTAACAGGAAAAAAAGGTTGTGCTTTTTATACACTTATAAAGTAACATTAGAATTATTTTACATTATCTTGTATACAGAAATGGAAAAAATACATCTTGATCTTACACACTTTACTTTTTCTCATTCTATTTTTTTCCCCTTCATTTCTATTCTTAGATATTGTGTACTTTTATGCCTTATATGTGCAGTTTTTTTGGGTGGGTCATGGGAAAAAAATGTTGCCTGGTGACATCAAGGTGAAAATTCAAAGTGCTGGACGTGAATTAGTGCAGGTATTACTCAAATGCCATCCACTATCAAAACAAGCCCCAGCATTTTTTCGAGGTTGGCTGCACTGAAAAGAACATTCTTCACATTAATTATTCGTTTGTACAAGATCTCTTCAAAGGCTTGGGAAAGGGGGGGTGGTACACTTTTTGGCCTGACATAATATTTTAGAGCCACATTTCAACTCTGTCCTTGTAGTGTCGGGGAATGCTTCACATACATTCCATCCACATCTCATGCCTGTGCTATTTCCCAGCAGCTTTATAGGGCTATCTAACAAGCTAATGGTTTTCCAGCTTCACAATGCAGCCGTTCAAAGGGGCCGCCGGTGTGACGGGGGGAATATCTGATGTAATTTCTGTGTTGATAAATGAGAAGCTGAGTTTCCAGGTTGCGAGGCCTATGGCCGCAATTCAGTTTGAGCGGGGCCAGGAAGGGCACCTTTCTTTGACTGCCAGGTGGCCCGGGGCCAAGACAGTGGAGGAGCCGTGCAGTCTGCACCCAGTAACTGGAACGTGGACCGGAGCTCCAGAACAGCCCCCTGTCTCTCTCTCTCACACTGGAGCACAGACATAGACATGCGTGTGTGCAGTCACACTCTTTGAGTTGCGTCTTTTCACCCATTCAAACACGGAGATTAGAGGTTCCCACGGGTGGAGAGAAGCTGACAAGGTGAAACCTGGAACAGGAAGGGATTTTTTTTTTTTTTTTGTACTCTTCTCTCAGGTTACTCAAGCTAAAATCAAGTGACAAATGAATACAAAGTGAGAAGGTGAGTGGAAGGGGTGAAAGGCAAGGGATCATCTTCATAAAGTGCCTTGTGCAAGGTTCAGCGCACCTAGCCAAGAGAAATATTGCCTTAGCTGTATTAATTAAGGGCCAACTGAGAGGGGGGAATAAACAGGGGTGTTGGAGCAACTGCATCCCTCGGGACCTGTTGGAAGTGGATGCATCCAATCATTCTGTCTTCACTTCTCATCATTCATAGATTGCTTCCACAAAATCCTCTGGAGAAGGAACAAGTACAGTCTCCCCGTTCAGATCCCCTTTCAAAGCGACTGCGTGGAACGATGGAGGGCCAATCTTTTTTTCCTCAGAGCATTTAAGTTGCACTTTGCAAAATGACCAAGACCTCTTTACCTTTCTAATCTCCCCAAGAAAAGAGCCAAACAACAACATTCGTCATGGCTGCTCAGGTACGGCTAAAATGTTTTTATAGCATTACCACTGCTGAGATAATCTTATCTAAAATTGTATTTGTGCTCTCTGGTGCCCCAGAGCAGTATTGCTTCATTACTCAGCTTTCAGTACAACCCTAACTGAGTCCCTGAGCCACACAGTGCAATCATTATGTGAAGAATCATGTTTGGCTCTCCAGGAATGGGCCTCTGTTGAATTTGACGTTCCCACCAAGCACCATTTTGTGACGTGGTTTAGGGTGAGATTCTCCAAATAGCTGTCTAACTGCTAACATGAAAACTTTCCCCTTCATGTGGGTGGATCTGGCACGGTATGGGACGTAATTTTGCTTAGGTAAAGGCATTTTTTGTTCAGACACAAATGTGAAAGTATAACTCAGTAAATCCTTGATACTATTTCATGTGGAGCTGGTTTTTCAAAGTAGGAAGAGAAAAGAACAGGCTGGATAACATATTTTCTATGAGCCTTCCATCTCATTCTAGTCTAACAATTTATTCTAACAACAGAATAAGCACGAACCTTTAGCAAGAGCAAGTTATCGGGAGCGTAACTGTCAACAACACATTTGAGTAGACTAGTTTAGTTACCACGGAAACCATTTAGCCAGAATCCATAATTACTTTAAAATTATTTCATTTCATCAGTTGAAATGTTCTCCGCAGGTTGATGGTCACCTAAAACACATTTTTAAAAAGTGGAAAGGAACCAGGGAGGATTTAGACGATGTCAGTGGAGCTGCCCTCTTGTCCAAATGTCCACCAATGAGCTGTTAGCAACAGTCCGACGTGTTATGGGGGTGTGGTTTTCGTGAGTGGGCTGCTGGGGGAGTGGGATGTATCAGCTGCCTTCATTCAGACAGTAACTGTAGTCAGTGAGTAGCTGTAGTACCTTGAAAGGCCAGGTTTATCCATATTGGCAGAAATGCAGTACACTGTAATCAAACCGATGTTTTTATGACTGTATAATCACCTGAAATTAAACAGTGTTGCTTTCTTCACCCTGGACTAAACCCTATAATGGGGCATGTTCGTTCTACTTGGGCCACCATGTTGCACCACCGTCTTTTTACAGTAGACCACAATAAACAAAATAAACATCATTTTACTGATACCACATGCTTTCATTGTTTCTCCTGTGTGTTTGGAAAGGAATGGCGGGGGGTGGGGGGGGGTGGTATTAAGCTGCAACATGTAATCCTACACATTGCACCTTTAAAATGAGACATTGTCATACTGACAATGAAATGATTATCGACAGTACTGACGGTCATGTACAGTACCTGGTGTCTGTGCTGGCTCTGGTCCAGGAACTGTCGAGACAGCTGTTTCTGCTGCTGCAGCTGCTGGATGGCGAACTGAAGCTGGTAGCTGCCCTGGGTGGGCTGGTGGCGCTGCTGAGGGCTCATCCCTGTCACGGGGCCGTAGGCGTTCTGCATTTGTCCAAGTCTTTCATCTTCCATCTTCAGTGGCCTATGGCTCAGAGCGCAGAAACGGGGAGAAGTCAGCGAGGAGGCTGGACGATTTAAATCAACACACACCTCGTTTTTCCTTCTACTGGATGGTGTAATCTGTGTGTCAGCTCCATGTTTTATTGTTTTCTCCCGTATAGACACTGTGCGAGTAAAGAGTTCACCTCCTACAACTCGCTGTGGTGAAAAATACTTTGGAAATATGCTTAATCACTGTCTCCAGTCAGATTAAAAGGTCGACACCACTTTCATGTCACGTCAGTTTGATATAAAACTATATCCAGCTTCTCTTCAGCGTAGTTTAGCCTGGAGTCTGAAAAGAGCTAGCATGAGCAGACAGAGCTGTTCCCTGACTTTATCATAAGCCAACTAGGTGCTAGTTGTAGCTTCACATCGATGTGTTTCACGCAAATGAAAAAATAAAGTTTATTTCTTCAATTGTCAAACCATTGATTTAAAGGTCTTGTAGGTGAGGTCTGGGTCAAAGTATGCATTTTCTGTTGGCGGGGAATTCATATGAAATAATTAAACAGAGTTTTTAATTCATTATATAAATGGTTCTATTCATTACCCTGACATGATCCCTCTATCGGGGCTCGTGGTTTGGTTTAGTTTGGTTCGAAAATTTCAGAATGAAACTACGACAGACTCGAAAATCAAAAGGTGTAGAATGACATTCAACCCATTTCAAGGCCACAGGAGAATTTTGAAAAAGCAAAGCGTTTGACTATGAAATTTTGAGGAGGAGAGAAGAGTATTAAAACAAATAAGGACTGACTCAGATCTAAGTTCAGTTCTAAGTTACAATAGTGGGATGGCATTCGATACAGATATTTCACACAAAACCAGAACTGACACTAGTAAACTTGGCTTTCAAAAAGAAATGCCACCATGTACTGAGTTAAAAACAGCAAAGGCTGAAAACAAGACGGGACAGCTCACAGCATCCCATGCAGTCACTGGCTGCCGGGCTCACAGAAGCCTCGAGTCAAAGTGTGCAAATGAGAGTCAGAGCAGAGGGCAGGCTGATGGCACACTCAGGCTGAACTAAAAACCTTTCCTCTTTGCCTCAGTGCACCCCAGGCTTCACGTTCCATTCACATCACAAAGCCACAAACTGGAAAGCAAACCTTTTGACGAGCTCCACGAGTTTGTAACTGGATTATCTGTCATTAGGACTAAGCCTGTTTCAGCCTCTTTTTTTTTTGTGTTTCTTTTTTCTTTGGGGCCCTGCTAAAGCAATGAGGTGACCACCCTCTCGTCAGATACGCTTAGATTGAGTCTGGTGTGCTGCTGTGTATGTACCGTCCGAGCCAAAAAGAATGTCATAAGGAGCACTATCAGGGGATGCAAGATAAAACATATACATATGTGCATGTATATATATATATATATTTTTTTTTTTTTGTTTTTTTTTTTGTTTTTCTTTTTTCTTTTCTATGTTGAGAGATACACGAAAAGCTGAGGAAACGTGATCCCTGTGGGTCTTGATGACAAAAAGCTTCTTGGAAATTCCTCCCCATAATATGGAACAACATTTGGGCACTGGCCGAAAACAAACAATGGAAACTTAAAATCACAATAGCCGTAATATTTTAGAACAGAACTACGACAAAACTCTAAAATTGGAATTCAATTAGTCGACAACAACAATGCCCAGTGTGGGATAATAATCTCGCGTCGCTCAAGCGAAAAAAGGATTCCTGTCCTGTGTGGCCAAACAAAGACACAAGGGATCTTAAACTCAATCAAACATACAATCCGCCCATGCATTTCTCAGCTCACACAATGGCACATATATATATATACTGTATATATATCACAAAAACAACTGGTACGACCGCGGGCCAATACGACTTTTTCAGCTTCTGGAAACAAAGACTTGTCTGTAAACTTCACAAGGCCGGAGATTCTACGACGCAAGGAGACAAAACAAGAGCTGGTTCTTTGTTTACTTTTCCTTTAACTTGGCAGCCGTTTGCACTCAGGACCTCTGGGGACCCTCGGTAGTTCCGTTTTATTAGCATGTAGTCCGAAATGCACTGTTTCTCAGGTGAGGAGCAAAAGATTTCCTTGAGCACAATGTCACTGTGACACTCAAAGGGGAGATTTTTCCAGTAAGGGATTGTCAACACAACATCACGCAGTAAATACTGCGGTTCGCTGTGATTTAAAAGCAGGAGAAAGCAGAGGTCGGTCCAAAATGGTAACCAATGAAATAGGGGAAAATAAAAAAAATAAAAAGGGAGAGAGGGGAACAGTCTTCCATCTGACTTTCTCATCACTGGTGCAGCACATGTGCCGAGCTCAAACTATCTGGGACTTCCCTCCCCTGCCGGACCTGGACTCATGGGAGTCGGCTCAGCTTCACGCTGAGCTTGCCATCCTTTAATACACCGATATAACTTACAGCAAAACAACACAGCGGTGCGAGTCGAGCACATGTGCCGCATCAATCTGGCCCGGCGCGAATGTGGGAAAATGGACGGAGTGACTTGAAATGACATCATGCAACAGTATCTCAAAGCCCTGCCTGGACAGTGTAAACATCAGCCGCCTAAGGAGTGTGAGGGTATTTCCAACCATTAATCAGTGTTTGTTTACCGCGTGTCACTGAAACAGCATAACATTGAGTCGAAAAGTGGCTCGAACCTCGAGAATTGTTGGGGGAGCATGACGGACAGGGATGATGATGCTTTAGTCATCGGGGGTTACATGATCCTAAAACAAGCAGGGGCTGGTTCCAAAAAGCAGGTTTGGTCACTTATTCTCTAACATTTGTCAAATGAATTCCAGAATATCTTTATAGCTTGAACATAAACAAATATGCAATGACTCCGCTGGGATTTTTTACCCCCAACAGAGACTCTTCATGGAAAAAAGCAAAGGTACATGGGTGAGTTCAGTTCTAAATATCAATGACAGAAAGGAGGAAAATAGACTCTGAATTTCTATCAAGTCACAGCAAACTGCAGAGACATGTGAGTGGCAGTCCTCTAGGTTTACCCGAAAATACCCGAAGACCCGAAGCCCCCCCCCCCCCCCGCCCACCCCCCCACTCCACATGCTCGGGCAAAACACTGAACCCTACATTGTCCCATGTGCTCATAGATACAAAGTGCTGCCAATAAATGCACAGAACGAATGTTTGAGTGAGTGAATATAAACTGTACCGCAAAGTGCTTTGGGCTCTTGGGTCTTCACGACTTGATAAAGCTCCATATAAATACAGGCCATTTACCATTTTACCATCCAACCCATTTCTAAAAAAAATGAGCTAATCAACACATGGTGGGGGTATAAAACCAGATGCTCATTTGCGGGCGCAATCACAAGGGTGTTCCAAATATTTTTTAATCCATCTACAACGTTTGTTCTTTGGTTCCGAAAATCGTTTGTCATAAAACCCTTTGGAGTGAAGAATGAAAGAGAACTAAAAATACCCAGTATAAGCACAGTGGTGGTGTTTCTCCGTTTGCTGTGCTGGCGCAAACATAACACTACGGGGATAATCGTCCTGTGGTCGTTTGTTCTCAGAGCAAGAGGGAAGCAGACGGGCCATATCTGCTCAAAACACCAGCGTATTATGATGATAAAGACAACCGGCTGTCTGAATGAGAAACCTGACCAAACATAACGAACTGGCTGTTCTGAGGCTCTTGCCTCGACTCCATCCTGAACGTCTGGACCTCTTTGTTCCCTTTAGTTCACACGTACGCTGAGTGGAAGTCATCATGGCTGAAGCAGGCGGTCCAGCGGCCGGAATTGAGCCCAAATTTCTAACGTTGGGTGTTAAAAGATGTGCAGCAGGGTTCACAGCCGGCACGGTGGAGCGAGAACGAAGCGCTCAGAGTGCTGACGCAGCATACCTGGTGGATCCTGGCAACAGCACTTCAAAGAGGCCTCCTATTCTTTGAAACCCCTCATACTTCACCCCTGTGGTTGCTTTAAACAGCCAGTGTGCTTAACAGTTTCAGTATGCTTGGCACAAATTGTCAGCCAGCGTGTGGATATACGTGTGTGTGTGTGTGTGTGTGTGTGTGTGTGTGTGTGTGTGTGTGTGTGTGTGTGTGTGTGTGTGCATGGGAGGAGGGCTCGGGAAATTCTGTTTTATAAGAAACAGCAGTGAGGTGAAATAAAGGCAATTTATCCTAATATCTGGTTAAAGGCACTGCAGTGCAGTAAAAGGGTTGATGCCAAACCAAGAGCTGAACTACAAGAGCTTTTTACTTTACATGCCAGTTACAAATAGAGACTAAAAAAGTGGTCTCTCTGTTTAACATCTGATACGATCTAAGTTACAAGTCTTCTTTCTTTGAATGTGGAATGTGGAGCCGATGAAATGAGGATAAATGCATGGATATTTAAGCTCAAGAGAAAGGAAACAGGATCCATCAACACGCTGTAACTTTGCCCTGAAAACGGGGACTCGTTATCACGTAGAAAAGCTACACGAGGCTCCGCGTAAAATTATATATTCTGTTAAAACTCTCTTTCTTGGCTTGTGGAAATAAAAACATTTTTAAAAACGGGAAAAGGCCAGACATTCCTGGCATTCTCTTACAGCTCGATACACAAGAAAAGGGCCGGATTGGAAAAACAGAGTCCGAGACCAGGGGCCAAGCTGTCTGAGGGACCATCATTCACGAATCAACAGAAAACGGTATGAATTGATGATTATCTCTCAATGAATTACACACACCCACTCTATTATCAGGGTCTGGTGCCACTGACCACAGCCATGTGATCCGATTCTGTGCTGGTGCCTCCGTCCTCCTCCTCCTCTCCGCAGATCTGGGAGAGCGATGAGGTACTGGGGTGAGGAAGGAGGAATTTCAATGGTTGCAGAGGCAAGAGCCTAGAGCAGATAGAGCATGTGGGTGTTGACACTGCAACCCCCCCCCACCTTTCCTCCTCCCCGCCCACGCCTGCTCCGACCCACACAGCCACCCTCCCCTTTTTCCAACACAGGGTTTTTAGCTGCCAGTGTGCTTCACACACTCCTGGCGTTCAGCTGCCAATGCTGCTGAACAATTTAAAAAAGGGAAGGGGGGAGGTGGAGGAGGGGGGAGGGGGAGGGGGGAGGAGGGGGGGTACAAGATGCCCATTTCCACACACATATTCAACCCCTTCTTCCCATAGACGTGTTGGCATTGCGCGGACCTTTTCCTAACAATCATCCATCTAAAAAGTTGTTAGAGACCATTGAAAAAGTCTTCAGATTCTATTGAGCGTGACCACATACGCTTCGACTGTAAAAACACTTCAGTATTGCTGATCACACACAAACAGTCGGCTGCTCGAAACCTCGAGCCTTTTTTCTTCCGTGAATTTCAGGGCAATTTCCAAGTGCAGTTGTCTTTATACCAAGTGCTGATTTGCAAGACGCCGTTCATGCATATAACTCCTCCTGACTGTTGATTACTGTAATGCACTCTGGTCAGATGTCAGCCAAAGTTCTGTCCATCATTTATAATTAGATAACAAAGTATATTTGTCAACTCTAAAGGTGCAGTGTGTACAATTTGGTGACATTTATTAATGCGTCGCATATTGTATCCATCGCCTCACCTCTGGTAGCCCTCGGTTGTCACTAAAGCTCAAAAGATGTTAAGGATGTCCACTCTGGGATACTGTAAAAAATGGCGGCCCCCGATGGGTGGACCTACTACTGGTGTAAATATACATAAAAAGGCTAAGTTTACAGTTACATTTGTAAAAATAATGTCTGTATGTGATTGTTTTGTAACCCTATTTCAATAGATAGAAGTGACAAGCTGACCGTCATCTTACACACTGCACCTTTATGTGTAAATAAATGTTTTTGACAAGGGTGAGAAAAATTAGAAACGGAGTCTGACTCTGAGCAGCAGCGATTGAGTGGAGGAAGTAGCATCAAATTAAGTGAATGACAATATTATTCATTTACACTCAACTCTGTGTCATTTTCAAACTTCAGCTGTTTCACCAAAGCGCTGACTTGGCATCCTACCAACGGACCAGGGCACTGACCCGAGTTAGCAGGTCATTACAAGTGCCAATGGTCAGTCTGTGGTAGCTGTGGAAACACAGCTCCCGGAGAAGATGATGCCATTCT